>PVJO010003933.1:0-115921 GCA_004026905.1 Hystrix cristata | reverse complement strand
TTAAAAGAAAAAAAAGTGTGTTTGAATATAACTTTGACCTTAATCTGCAAAGAGCCATCAAGAGGCTGGGTGGAATGGTGCCCACCTACAATCACAGCTACTTGGGAGAAGGAGGCTAGAGGGATGCAGGTTTGAGGTCAGCCTGAGCAACTGAGTAAGACCCTGCTCAAAATGGAGAAAAAATAAATTAAAAGGGCCAGGGTAGCTCAGTGGAAGAGCACCCCTGGGTTTGATCCCCAGTACTGGGGGAAAAAATCAGGTATTTGCCTGAGGTGCCTCATGAGAAGACAGCAGAGATGAACTCTCACCCCTAGCTGGGCCCTGAAGTGGTCAGATAGGCTGGAAGAATCCAGTTGTGGAAATGAAAACATTCCGTGATCAGCATTTTGTGGCTAGAAAGCCTTGAAGCTCAGGGTTAGCAAGAAACAACGCGAGCTGATTGGGTTATGGACATGCTTCTAGGATCTCTTAAAACTGTCTCCTTTTGACACTTAGCTGAGAGCTGCAGGTACCCATGCTGCGCTGGCGCGGGTGGGAGCGTCGCCCGGAAGTGGGGATCGTTAGTCACACAGCAGTGCACCAACAGAGACAGTCCCTTGGCTGACTGTCTCTCACTGCAGACGGCCTGCGCACTTAGCGTTCTGGACTTAGGCTCTCAGTTCTGAGGAGGAAGTAGCCAGAAACAAATCAGACAGGTGCAGCCAATACTCTGGGGGAGCTTTGGTTCCAGATGGGGAGGTGAAACACATGAGCCCCGTTCCTACCACAATCAAACTCACTCCCAAACCCTATAAATCAATCCTGTAACCTGAGCTCCCTCCGTAAATGTAGACAGCAGCTGCTCCAAGCTTGAGCGGCCAGCTGGGCTCAATCTAGAGGACTTTGGGGAAAGCTGTAGGTTAATCATTAAGCAAGGTTTAAGAGAGGGAAGAGGCCCAGTGGCCCACGGCATGGACCTGTGGCAGAGGCGCAGGCTGTGGGGGTGAGGCTGAGGGGAGGGGATGAAGTGGACCGAGGAGAATAGCTCAGGCAAGAAGGAGAGAGTTGGAGGTGAAATATAAGGAGCATGGGAGATGGAGCTGCTAAAGGAGGAGTGGGAGGGGGTTTGAGGCTGCTTTGAGGAGACTGACTCGGATAGGATGCCTAATTGGGTAATTAGCAATGGGGGGGGCATCCTTGAGGCCAGCCAGCCGCTGGTGGACCTCAGCTGCACTGCCCCAGCTGCTCCAGCTGGGCCTTATTCTCTCTGCTCCTGTCCTGCGTGAGTTGGCCGTAAGCACTCAGCAGACACCCAGTGCTATAGTTTCATTGGCAGAATGGTTCAGGATTTCCTAGATGAACAGTTGGTCGATGTAGAATTTCCTCCGCAGAAGATAGGGGGAAAATTCCGACCTGCTTTCCCATCCATACTGCCAATACTATCCAGATGAAGCCACCAGGGTCTCCTGCAGTTTACTGACTGGTTACTGATCTTTGCCAAAGGAATAAAGAACTTGATTTGGGCTTAGGTGATACTGGGGAGGGCTCAAGGAAACGCACTGTTGCTCTAGGCGAGATGTCCAGAAACAGGAATAATTACATGACTGGGTGTTTTAATAATTCTTATCTGGAAGATGGGAGGAACAAGATGAGGCTAAAGCTGTACTTAGTAAATAAACACAAGTCACTCACATTAGGCAGAAAAGGGGCATCCTTGGTCATTTTTGTGGTTTGGACAGTGTTCTTATTTTTGTCTGGGGCTCAGACATGATTATGGAGTAATCTCGTTTGTTTTTGTTCCATCGTGGTCACTAAGTAGCCGAGTCTGCTGTTGCTGCCCGGAGGAACTATTTCTGCTCACCAGGATGCCAGCTCTCGGCGGCTGCTTTTCTCTTTCTGAGGCAGAACCTAGACCCATGTTTAAAGACAGCCAGGGACCCTACAGAGAGAAGAATCAGAGAACACGTAGCACTCACGGCAAAGCAGCAACTCCTCAAAAAAGGAGAGAGACGAGGCTGCGAGAGCCAGTGCTCCTGGTTTAAGGCCGCCTCCCATCTAGTCACCCAACCAACAGGTGTTTCTTGGACAGCTAACACACGCAGGCTCGGGGTCGTGGGGAGGGGACAAAGCTGCAAAGCGGGGTGCACACGTTAGTGAGGGGCACAGACAGTACTAGTGAACAAGAAGGAAGGCGATCTCAGAAATAAAGGAGGACTGGGGCACTCTGAAGACACGGTCCGGGAAAGCTCTCTGAGGTGGTGGAGAGAAGGTGAGATTATGTCACGCAGAGACAGCAGGAAGTGCGCTTCTAGCAAGAGGAAGAGGGCTGTCAGTAGTGTGCTGAGTGAGGAGTGAGGACGGAGACGGGTCAGAGAGACTCAGAGAGCTGAGGTCTTACTCCCCATGTCCTGGAGGCTGCTGGAAGACTTTACAGAGAGGAACGGGAGGACCCACACCTCCTCGGAGACTGACAGGCTTGCCACACACTTGCTTAGCAGCCTAAAGCTCCCACCCACGGTGCCCTGTCCGCCCGCAGGCCTGGGTTTCCCACACGCCAGAAGTAGTGTGGTTTTCTCCTTACTTGCTGAAGTCACTCATTGTTTAGCGTAGTGTATGAATTTCCCTTCACGGGTGTGAAAATCAATACAACTTAGTAGCTTAAAACAAATCAATTATAGTTCCAGAGGTCAGGGCTCTTTCTGAGGGCTAAGGGGAAAGGTCTGTCTCCTTGCCTTGCTCAGCTTCCAGAGGGGCTGCCTGCCTCCGCTGGCCTAGGCCCCTTCCTGCTTCTTCAGAGTTGGCAGCACAGCACCTAAAAATTCAATTCCTCTCTCTTTCTCTCTCTCTGCTTTTCCCTCTCTCACTCTCCCTCCCTCCCCCTCCCACGCTCTCTTGGTCTCTTCCTCTTGCCCTGTCTTCTCTCTCCCTCTCATCATCCTCTCTCTTGTGCTTCTATTATCCTATCTCCTTCTCAGACTCTTACCCGCCCGTCTTCCTCTTATTGATTATGCTGGGCCCACTGGGATGATTCAAGATAATCTCCCTATCTCAAAGTTCTTAAATTAGTCACATCTCCAAAGTCCTTTTGCCATGTAAGGTAACTTATTCCTGGGTTTTGGGGACTGCGACTTGGACATCTGGGGAGCCCTAATTCTGTGTAGCCTGGGTGGTCCCATAGAGAGCAGAGGACTGAAACTGGTCTCAAGCTGTTCTACTAGTTTAATGTGTCAACTAGGTGGCTACTTATTTATCTGTAAAAATGAATACTTGTCCCACTTGCCTCAGCAAGTTATTGTGTTGCATGAACCAGTGCAGCACATTAGGAGCAATAGGAGCCGTGATACACAGGACTAATTATGATGTAGTGCGCAGCCTGTGAAAATGAGTACCAAAGGGGCATATTAAAGTAAGATACTGAAATTGAAACATCTGGCTTTGAGTCCTGTTCTCCAAAATATTTGCTGGGTGACTTTGGACAAATAAGGAGGCTTCGTGTGTCATTTAGAAAATGCTGTCTTCTCACAGCCACGTTGCAGGGTCAGCGCCAGGTGACAGAGGCGGAGCACCCTTGTGAGATCCCACGCTGATGTCCCTGCTTAAGTATTTCACAAGCGGGAGCCCAAATTCTTCTTCGAAGATAGATACACAAGCAATCCAGGCAACAGCATGGTGCCCATCAGACCGGGGACCGGAAGAGTTTGAATCTCTCTTCTGTACAGTGACTGAGAAATAACAAGGAGGTAAGAAACAAGGCCCCTTCCATTATTCTTCCCTCAGCTACTGAGGTGGAAGACAGAAAGAGAGATTGCAACACCTGAAACAGTTATTCAGAAAAAACCAAAACGAACCTAACAAGAACGCAGAAATTTCATTCAGTGAGTAGGTTCAGGTTGAAAGCAATATTCTCTGGAAGAATCAGCTTTGGTCCTAAGATAAGTTACTCAGGACCTGCCCTATTGCTTCAGCAGCCAGGATACAGCCATGTGTGGAGCACTTGATTAGACATGGACAGGGAAGAGTCGCCTTCTGAGCTCAGGCAGCAGACCCGCACGTGTGTTCCTCATGCAGCATTCCATCCTTGGGCACTTGGCTGTGTGCTAGATACTGTCCTTACTATTGGGGACACAGAGCGAGGAATGCATCACTCGGTCCAAGCTTTGCTTTTGATTCGAATGTTCCTGAGAGAATCTTAATGCATGTTTGCAACCTGACAAATCCTTTAATGCAGAATAATTGATTGACACAGTTCTTGCTGGGATAAAACCACGTGAAGTCACCAGGTAGGTACATGAGTGTGTCGAGGCTGGTCCTGCAATGCCTGGCTCCCAGACGGAATATAGAGCCCACACCGGCCACTGTGGGATCACAAAGAGTCGGTCTTGCCTCACCGTGGGTGGAGCTTTCTCAAGCCTCTCACTCACGACGGGCTCCCACATCAGAATGCCACAGGGGAGCTGTGAAATACAGTGTGTCACGGCGGGGAAGATGTCCAATGACTTGTCTGGGACTCACAGTCACAGAGGGGAGCCCTCACTCATATTCATTGCTCTTTCCAGACAGAAATGGTTTTCCCACTAACCACAACTGATTCACCCATATTCTCGCTCTCTCTCTCTCTGACCTCAAAGATCATAAAACTCTAACATTTTCAAAGTGGAAGGGGACCTAAAATACTAGTCAAACTTGTTCAAGTCTCTCATTTGGAAATTGTGGGAAGTTTGAATGTTTTGAGAAGCAATAACATTTAAAAAAAAATAAAAAAGGCTAAACGTGCTATTTTCCACTAAAGGAAGAAAGAAGTTATTATTCTGGTCCTTTCTAATGACTCACTGTTGGCTCTTCGCACATGTAACGGAAAGATTCTGTTCTTGTCGGTAATTTTCTGTGACCTTAGAAGGCAGATCGCTTTACCTCAGATACCCTGTTTCCTTGCTGTGAAATAAAAACTGGAGGTGACCACGACCAGTGAAGAAAATTCATCTTACATCATAACTTAGCATGCACACTTGGGCACACACATGCACACACAGAACTGAACCGCACTTCTGAGAACCCGTATGTATTTTTGCTAGTGTACGCTACTTTCTATTCCAATCCAATTCTATTCTATTCTATTCTACTCTACTCTATTCTAGTCTAGTCTAGTCTAGTCTATTCTATCTTTCTGTTCTGCAAAGCTTTTTGTAATCTAGAAAATTAATTTTACAACTCACTAAAATGTGAAGTCCTCTGGCTTACAAGTGCTGAGCTGCAGACTCTACATAGTGCCTCCCAGCGGGGTCCTCTGACTTCCCTTGTTGCCGCCCGGAGCTCTGGGAGCCCTCTTTCAAGTCGGCTAGCATCTCCCCTCTTCTGCAGCTGCAGGAGTGACTTGGAAGCCAACACCCCAGACTGTCAAACCTTAGTCCTCACATACTAGTATTGATCGTATGGCAGTTTCTCCCTACGGGTATGAGCAAAGCACTAACATGGACTTCTAGTCCCAGCCAGTCAAGACTACCTGGAGAAAAATCCAGAATCAAGCTGCAAGGATACAGCACATGGCCAGCTTCTGCCGGATCCCCACCCCTGATACCTCCACAGCACACATACCATATACAAGGACTGATCAAAAAATACAGTGAATATTTAGGGGGTTTTTTGGTTTTTGTTTTAACTTATTACAGTAAAAGACAAATTGTGGAGAACAATGGGATGAGGGTGTTCAAAGGAAAGGAGAGAATTGTGACATTTTAAGGGGAATTAATGGCGATGTATCTTTTACTGTAATACATTTTATTTAAACAGTCACCTTTTTTGTTTTCACCTCATTGGTCAAACATTTATGGCAATTCCTGTCACATAAAAACATTATGGTCTGTCCTCATCCACATTATTCATCAGACCTGGCATCATGCAACTTCTGGCTCTTTCCCAAGGTCAAAATGATCACGAAAGGTGAGCATTTTAAATCTATTCAGGACATCCAAACAGCCACGACAGTGCGACTCAGGACATGGAAAAGGACTTTCCAAACTGCTTCAGAAAGTGGCAAGAATGATGGGGTAGGTGTTTCTGCACTACTTTGGGGGGACTGATGGCAATGTAATCTGAAGGTGAATGAATGAGAGGGAAATAATCTAATCCATAATATCCCCTTCTCTCCACCCACTAGCACAGAGCTAGAAAGAGTATTTTCAACCGTTGGAAAAAACTGCATAGAGGTGTGCTGGCAGCTCAACAAGGATAACATTGAACACTTCATTTTTTAAAAAAATTTACTCTTTAAAAAATCAAATAATATTACTATCAATATTTCAAGGATAGTTTTAAAATTTTTAATCAAGAATTCATTTTATGAGAGCTTATTTTTAAGGTCACATTTTTAATTTGCCTGCTAGTTTATGATGACCTCACACGGTAAGCTTAGTGTTTACATCTCTATAAACACACACATTTGCTTCACGTGTTATTACAGTTTTTAAAGTGTGCTATGAATGTCTGCTTTCAAGAAGTACCCTACATGTTGTTTCTGAGTATTAGAAAATACGATAACAACATTAATCTCCATATTAATCCCTAAGTTCTGGTTTTTCTGTTTTGCCTTGAGGTTGCCATCACCGCAGGGGCCAGCAAGTTCTGGTCCCAGGTCCTCTGAGGTGGATCCAGAGCTACTTTTAGTGCCTAGCTCAGTGCTTGGCATCTCTTTGGATATGCTGGATGCTGAGTAACTGCAAAAGAAGGGAGGAAAAAAGAGGAGATGAGAACAAGCAGAAGAAAAAGAGGACAGAGAGAGAAAGGCAAAAGAAGAAAGAAAAGGAGTGACATTGAGGCTGTAGAGAGAATGGCAGACAGAACGACTGGCCTCCGCTTTCACCTTAGATGTCTTTTCTCTATTGCAAATGAAAATCAAAGATTTCCGTGACAGATTTCCCTCAAAATATCATTCTCAGAAGCCCCTGATGAGGTGGCAGCTTTGTGGAAATTCACTGGAAACTTCAGCTTTCCATCTGCAATAGAGGAAGCAAATTTAGCTGAGATATTTGACAGGCACAGTGCTGTAATATTGGAATCACTCCACTGGTCACTTGGCTGTGGCAACAGAAACTGTATGATAGCAACATCTGTGCCACTCATTTACGATTGTTTTCTTATCTCTGAAGAGCACTTAGGAGTTTTTGGAGGAGGGTTGTAATTTCTCTTAATGATAAAAGTAATAGTTATTTTTTTCTTCTTTCTTTTTTTAAAATTTTATTTTAATGGTACATTTTAGATGTACATTGTGAAAACATTCATCATAGGAGATTTGTACCTGTACATGACATATCTTGCTGCTTCTTTTTTTCCGTTCCCCTCCCCTCCCCTCACCCCCTCCTCCTTCCTTATTTACAAAAGCTTAATTTCCATGTTTTCCTTCCATTTCTTATTTCTCTTGTCTTTCCGTTCCTTTCCCCCTCCCCCTCCTCTTCCCCTTCCCATTTGAGCAGTTTCCTCCCTTTCCCAGTATAATACATTTTAGTCTTTATTTACACTTTCAGTTTCTCACACCAGAGAAACTATGCGGTATTTAAACATGTGTGTCCAATTTATTTCACTTAAGAGTACGGTCTCAAGGTGCATCCATTTACCTCCGAATATCTTGAGTCTATCATTCCTTTATTATTTTTAAATAATCAGAAAATACAAATAAGAAAGTAAACATTTAGAAATGGTAGTTATTAATATTTGAGGTTCAGATTTTGTTAAAACAAACATTAAAAACTGTGATTCTGTTGTATTCTGTAGTATATTGTATATTCCACTACATAGTCTTGTGTTTCACTTACTATATGAAGGATATCTCTGTCCATCTTTTAAAATTACTGTATAGTTTTCCATTCCCCTTGGACAAATATTTAGGTTTCCCAGTATTTTATGATAAATTACACACTACTGAACACTCTTATATGAGCACTTTTGGGCATTTATCCTGCTATTTCCTTAGGATAAATTCCTAGATGTGAATATTTAAATGCATGTGCACATTTTAAAATGTTATATCAATCTGCCAAGTTGCCCTGCAGAAAGACTGAATCAATTTACACTCCCTTTCAAGTTTACGAAAGTACCTAGTATCTCTAGTGTCAGCATGGCCGAGTGGTCTAAGGTGAAAGTACCTATTATCTCACCCCCTATCCACTAGTTATTATCATTCTTCTTAAACTTTTCAAATTTTATGGGTTAAAAGGTATTTTCATTTTCATTTTAATAGGCATTTCATTTATTACTAGTGGGGTGAAATACTTTTCATGTTTATTGGCCATTTGTATTCTCCATTTTTGTGGATTTCTAAGAGTTCTTCATATTCAAAAATATTAGCCCTTTCCCATCAGATATGTTGCAAATTCTTTTTTTAGTCTTTCATAACTTTGAGTATGTGGTTTATACACAACAGCTTTGCTTTAAGTGGCCAATATATCGATACTTTCCTTGTTGTTTCTTATGACGGAAACATGTTTAGAAAGGTCTTGCTCTTATTATTATCATCATCGTCATCATTTGTAGTACTCGGGATTGAACCTAGGGCTTTAACACCGAACTACATTCCCAGTCTTTTTAATTTTTGTTTTGAAACAGTCTCACTAAGTTGCTAAATTGCCTAGGTTGAGGTCCAACTTGCAGTCCTCTTGCATCAATTTCCCAGAGTGTGGGATTATAGGATAAGCCACTACACCCAGCTCAAAATTATTAACTATTTACTTCATTTTGAAATCATCTTTTTTTAAATATCTATAATCTTAAGCCATTTAGAGTTTATTTGATAGGTGGTGTGAGGTAGGGGTCTAGCTTTTCTCCCTAGCTTGTTAATGAGCTGTCCTGTGAACATCTGGACTGAAGTCTCCACAATATTTCTATTTGAAATGCCTTCTTTACCACATCTGGATGTGCAGATGTGTGAGCTCTTCTGTATTTATCTTCTGTGATTTTCCAAAGCTCCTACTTTATCTGCATGGAAAGTTCTTATTCCATAGACCACTTGAGATCTTAGAGTAATAGCTGCCACTTTTAGTAGAAAGAAGAAAGTCAACTTATTTACTTTGCAGGGGTGGCCAAAGGAGAAACTGTCCATGGGTCATAGAGTTTCAGAGGCAGAAAAACCTGAAGACGTTCTATTCCAGTCCCCTATTTTGATAGGTGAGTGCTAGAAATGTTAGCTGACATGTTCACATTTAACACGGCTATCAGTGCAGGGCTGTGACTGCATGGACACCTGGCTCAGCGCTAGTCAGTGGAGAGCTGAGACTAAAACCAAGTGATGCTCTCTCCCCAAACCATGCTGAAGAAGAGAGTTCCTGCGAGGATTAATCAAGGACAGCAAAAGCAAAATTAACAGAACAGTGATCTTGTTTGTTCTGAATTTCCAGAATCTAAAAACTTGGAGGAAAATGAGAAGTCTCTGGAACCCTGCTTTGAGAGGCAAGTTAAACATACAAAAGCCCTTGGGGTGAAAGGACTGCACCCTCAAAAAGCTCATAAAGAGAAAACATGACAGACACGGAAAAGTGAGTACACATTAGGCATGTGCATCAAGTCCTGCCGCCTCTCAGCAGGGTCCCTAGCAACCTGGTTGGCTCCACCAGGTCCTCACGGTCACGCATCAGCAGGCACACAGCTGAGAGGCAGGAAGCTGGGACCTCTGAGTGCCTCAGAGAGGAAATTCTTTCACAGCTGAGGCTGGGGGCTAACACTGATAGTCGGCGGAGCCTCTGCACGACCTTGTGCTTTCAAGCTCAGTACTGAGGCTTTGGAACTACAATTGGGATTGTTTGTTGTTGTTGTTGTTGTTGTTGTGATTGTTGTTGTTGTTGTTGTTGTTGTTGTTTGGTGTTGGGGAAATCCCCAGCCCGAACCACGATTTTTAAAAGCCATAACTTTGTAAAATTAAAATACTAATGAAAAATAAAATTCATATAAGATAAAAAAATGAAATACAGAACTTAGGAAAGAATGAACAAAAGAAAGAAAGATGAAAGAGAGAAAGGAAAAAGAAAGAAATGAAAAGAAAGAAAGAAAAGAAGGAAGGAAGGAAGGACGGAGGGAAGGAAGGAAGGAAGAGAAAGAAAGAAAAGGAAAGAAGGAGAAAGAAAGAAAGAGAGAGAAGCCATCTAGGCATTCTCTTGGCATTCCCATCTCATGGAATTCTATTCTCTAGCAAACAGTCTTCTACCTAAGGGCACCAAAGTTTAATAAGTATGTTTAGTTTCCTAAAGATATCTTGTAATTTATTTTGTTTTTAAATAGGGAATGTGATCATATGGTTTAAAATTCAAAATGTACCAAAGGATCTGTGCAGAGAACTCTCCCTCCCACCCATTGCCCTCATCCACCCAGTTCTCCAACCCAGGGAAAACTAAGTTTTAGTTTCTCACATGCCCTTCCAGAGTTATTATAGGCCAACTCAAATACAGAAGGACATAACACATTCTTCTGTGAAAATTTTACCCAGAGGGTAGCATACTGCACAAAATACTCTTCACCTTGATATTTTTACTTAGCAACACAGTTTGAGAATGTTCTATATCTGTATATGAAGAGCTACTTTGTTCTTTGTTACAGGGGCATCATACTTTATGTTGGTCTAGATTTTGCTTTTAAACAGTGCTGTCACCCAGCAAATTTCTATCAAGAAAAAGTCCTAGAATGGGAAATTTGTAATTTGGACAGAAATTGCCAAAGTTTTGCTCTTAGGGAGTACAGCAATTTCAAGCCCTCCCATATAGCAGAAAGTGTCTATTCTTTCAACTTTCGCTAAGATAGAGTATTATCGACCTTTTTTCAAATCTTTGCTAATATGATAGGTGAAGATGGTATCTCAGTATGGCTTTAATTTGTATTTCTCATAGTATAAGTGAGAGTGAGAATCTTTTAGTATATTTCAGGACATTTTATATTTCTGCCCTGTAAATGATTCATACCTTTAATCCTTTTTGGTAATATGTTATTGGTCTTTATATATTGATTCATAAGAGCTTTTCGTACAGTAGGGACAGTATCTGTGCTCTTAGTTGTACTGATTTCCCCCATTTTATTGTTTTCTTTTAACTTTATCATTGATTTTTCAAAAATCGTTTTATTTTTACAGATGCTCTATTTTCAGTTAGGACTTTCCAGACTAAAATTGTAAACAGGATCTGTGTGCGTGTGTGTGTGTTTGTGTGTGCGGACGCGCACGTGTGTGTGTGTGTGTGTGTGTGTGTGTGTGCCTGCGTGCACTCTGATTTCCTTTTTACACAGTTATGGTTTATTATTTACTTTTAAAATTTTGATCTATCTGAAATTATCCTATTTAAAAGTTTTCAGTTTAGTTACAATTTTACTTTTTCCCAGACAGTTAATCAGTTATTCCCAAAACTATTAAGTAATTTTTCTTTTCCCTAATTTGAAATACTCTAGTGCTAGTATCTATATTTTATTTTATTTTTGGGGGGAGTTTCTATATTTTAAAGTAGCTACATATAATTTATAATGAAACCTTTCCTCTTCTAACAATGGTTCTAAAAATCTTTACACATCTTAAAATAATTTTTAAGTTTCTTGTGATCACCAGAGAAACCACATTTTTGTAATTTTCTTCCCTTTACTGTACTCTCTTTGCTTTTGAAATGTTACTGTACGGACCAGTTCCTCCTCTAAACCTCAGCTTCACCATTTCTGCTTTCCTAAGAAGATATTACTACTGCTTGTGGGCTAGTTTGTGCCTCTTCTTTCTTTTTAAGATGACATTTCAAACTGGTCAGATGGGAGTTTCATGGCTTTTTGCACAGACTCAGGATCGTCCATGCAGAGTGGCTGCTGAACTTGAGAGAGAGACGATTTACCGGGAAGAGTGTGTAGAAGAAGGAGAGGGATGGAGGCTGAATCTTGTATTACATTAACACTGAAACGGGAGGTCGAGGAGAAACTAGAAGAAAGGAGTAGTGGACGAACAACAGACAAAGATAAAAAGAATGGAGAGTCTCCCAGGAGAGGCCAAATGACAAAGAAGGGTCCACGAGGCTGAGGATCAGGAAAACCCTACGGATCCGCGGACAGAGAGATTTTTGGTGCTCAGGTGCGTCCCTCACCCCTTCCCTTCTCAATTTCATCCTCTTCTAGGTGTTGGGGCAGTAGCACTCCCACCTAGAATAATTAAAAAGATGAATGGAATACAGAAATTATCTATTTGAAGGAAGCTGAGAGCTGCTGAGGCAAGGAAACCTGGCAGGGGTGAGGCTCTGCGGAGGGAGGGAGGAGCTTGAGGGGCAGGAGCAAGTTTTTGCAGGCGCTTTTACCCTGGAGGCGATGACAGGAGGCTGAGAATCCAGGGCAAAGTGCAGAGGGCCCTGAGGAGAGATAAGACAGCGCTGTGCAGGCAGCAGACCAAACAGCCTGTCCACCCCCCACCCCCACCCCCGAGGACTTTCACCAAAGTTTGGGCCTCTTTGGGGCAGAGGTTTGAAAATACCTCCTTGGGAAAAGCAGAGGCCAGTTTTTCAGCCATCTCCCAAGTCTTAGACTAGCATTTAGTACCAGCTAGAGGAAGGCCTTGTAGAGTATGACAGGATTTTCATTGAAAATTAAGGAGGTCAGAGTGGAACCGACAGAAGGCCGAGACTCAGCACAGCTAACTGACTGGATCAACACCACGAGCCACTGTTCCATCTGTCCAGCAGGGAGAGGGTGTAAGTACCCCTCTGAAAGAAGATATCAGTGTCCCCAGCTTTGCATATATGTCTGGCACGCAATTCAGATTACCAAGTACACCAAATGAGGGGTTCACATGACTGTGAAGCCTAGAGGTAGAGAAAGCAGAAACAAGCAGGCAGTCCAGATCTGGGATTAGTTGTAGGTGACAAGGACTGACAGGAACAGAACTACTATCAGATGTTCACCAGGGAAAGATGAGCGACACTGAGGGAAAGACAGAATCAACTTCTGCCTCTTCCAGGAAGCGCTCTTGCATCTCCCCTTTCACCTTTTCCTCCTTCATATACTCCAGACCGTTTATCTGTACTTTTTATTGTACTTACCTCCACATAAAGTGGTATTTTGAGGTGGTCCAAAGAATGGAAGACGCAAAGTCACATTGGGCTCCAATTCAAGACCAGCCATTTGTTAACTCTGTAATCTTTGAGGAGTTACTTATCTTGTTGGAGCCCCAATTTTCTTGTCTATAAAGTGGAGTTGTTAAAATAATTAATTGAGAAGTTACTAATTGGGACATGATAATAATTAAGAGGTTGAATCAGCGCCAGTACCCTGAGTTCCTATGAAAGTGAACTGAAGCCCAGCTCAGCAAAAATGGTAAAATGAAACTTAACTTTAATCAGAAACGTCCCATAAGTAGAGACTTTGCACAGGAATGATCTGAATAAGGCTACTGCTATGCTTTACAACCAAATACTTTCCAGTTATTGCTTCTAGATTCACCCTATAAAAAATCTTCTTATGCCTCAATGGTGGAGCCCTGAAGTCCCCGAACTGGGCCTGGACTTGCTCAGTTTGTGACTCACGGACTGCTTAAATAACCCTTTTAAAATGTTTAATATGCCCAAGTTCAACTTTTAACAGACTCAATAATGGTGCTTTCCTCAAAAGGTTGTTTTAAGAAACTCAAATATTCTCACACTAACTCAGTTACAATGGAAATGTATTTGATTTTGTTACCGCTCTATTTTTCTCACAAACTCAGTCTTCTGAGTAGTGTGCAAAGAACACTATTTTTTGTCCAATCTGCCCATTTTATACAGAATTTTTTTGGTGTGGAATTAGGGATTGAGCCAGGACTCTGCATTGAGCTACATCCTTACCCCTATTTGTTCTGTTTTATGAGACAAATTCTCTCTAAGTCCCTAAGTTGCCCAGGCTGGGTTCAAATTTGTGATCCTCCTGCCTCAGCCTCCCAGAGTGCTGGGATTAGAGATATGCACTGCCATACTCAGCATAAATGTGCATAGCCTTTAAGATGGCCAGTGCTTCTTTTCCTCCACAGTGGTGTCTAGCTGTGTGAGGAAAGGTCTGTGTGTTGGTAATCTTGTGGCTGCAGAGGAGGAGGACCGGGTCTGACTCCGTCGTGATCTCTGCTGCCGAGTTGCCGCCAAGTCTGCTCGTTGGGCAGGTGGGTGGCGATGTGCACTTGGTCCCTTCTGGCTGTGTGGGCTCGGTGGATGAGCACTACTGGATCCCGGAGCCCCAGCCACTTGCCTCTCTTCATCACAGAGACATCCTTCCCATTCGTGGCAAGGATGCGACGTGCCTCAGGCTTCTGCTGCGCCAGCCTTCTCAGCGCCCTCCCTGGCGTGCAGGAACGATCACTATCTCAGGACGGATTCCCCAGTGTAGACTCTCCTAGTTCCCTGCGCCTTCCTAACACTGCTAAATCGATCATTTTTATTTTCACGAGAGCATACGATGTAGCCTTCCATGTAGCGCTGCGTTCTTTGTGGCGCAATCCGGTGCTGCTTACCAACGTATTCCCGGTGACTTGCTCAACTGATTCTGCTAAGTAAATAAATGAGAAACTCCCTAATTTCATAGGCCTGAGAGTCAAGACCACGGTTGAGCTTGCCTTGAGTCTTTTCCCATCGACACCAAAAATGTGGGTTAGTTTTCTGCCTGATGCCATTCTGCACGTTGGTCCTGAATGGGAGGAAAGCAGAATATGAGAAAAACTCCGTTGGGTCTTCTCTAACCAACCCCTCTTTTCTAAACGTGGCGGGGTGGGAATGTTTGGAACTATGGCAACCATCCGGCCACCTTGACGGAAAGACCGAAGAAATGCCAAAATGACTTCAGCTAACCTCTGTACCAACCTGGGCGCTACTCCACACTTCTCATTGTGTGAAATCATAAACACCTTTATTAATTAGGCCACTGTTACTTGTGTTTTATATTGCAAGGAACAATTTTTTTCTCTGATGCGGTTTGGAACAAATCCAATTTCACATACATTCTGTGACTTAAAGGCAGTTGGCAGACCAGTGGTTCTGTTTTCACCTGCATAAAAGTTAAGCAAATCCTCCATGTGAGCCTCATGAGCGTCCTGGACTCCATGTTGGCTGTGGCTTTAGGTGGGTTCGCTGAGGCACTCAGGACAGAGTGTCTGAGTGGTCACACTTGGTGACCGGCAGCTGCAGGTGAGGGAATGAGATAGGCCAGGGGAGCAAAGAGAAACAAAGGGGCTGTAAGAAAAGTCAAGGAGAAAAAAGACCAGGTGGAGCAAAAATTCGAGCAAATGTCGATGGGACCTCAGAAGAATTGGAAAAGGAAACTTTAAGTCTCTTCATTATCTAGAAAACAATCTAATAAAAATGCATAGGATCTGTTTTATCTCTTGGGGAAAAAAATTTAAGCCCAATAACAGATATAAACAAAGACTTGCATAAATGGAGTAAGTTTTCAATTATGTGAGACAATTTAACATTTTAAGAATATCAGTTCTTCCATGCTAAACCATAAATTCCGTGCAATTCCAGTCAAATAAGACTTCTACAACCCAATTAAAAAATGTATATGGAAAAAAAATGTATATGGAAAAATAAACATGCACAAACAGTTGTTTTAAAAGGTGAGCAAAAAAGAAATTTGCCTTACGAAACATAAAGGAGTATAAAGAGCATCATAAAGTCATGATTTGAAAAAAAAAGAAAGGTAAATTGAGAAAAGTGACAGAATGGAGAACCCAGAAATAGACCCAGCTATATCTGGAATGTGGCATACGGTGGAGTGGACTCAGCAAATCTCTGGGGGACCAATGGATTAATCAATAGATAGTACTGGGAAAGTGGATTCCATTAAGCCCAACCTTACCACAATCTAAAAAGAAAACCCCAAGCGGATTAAAGTCCTAAATTTTAAAATGTAAAATCTTACAGAAGAAAATGTTTGTGAATATCTCTATGACTTTTGAGTTGAGATATTTCTTAAAGAAAATCCAAACAAACAAAAAACCATCAGGAGAAGAAAAATTGGTAGATTTTTCCACAAAATAATATGAAATATTTATTCCAGCAGAATATACCATAGCCAAAGCCAATGGGTAGTTAACAGGAAGATGTTATTAACAACCCAAAGGAACTAGGTCTAGATTAGACCCCAGAAAACAATAAGAAAAGGGGGAAATGACAAAAATACTCAAATTAAGGGACCCTCTAAACGGCCTATAAGTATATGAAGAGATGCTCAACATTACTAGCAATCAGAGAGATGCAAATTGAAACAACAGTGAAAACTGACTTCACAGAAAGTTAGACACAATCAAGTGCAGCAAAGATGCACTGCTAGGATGGTGTAAACTGGTACAGCCATTCTGCAAAGCAATCAAACAAGCCTGAAAGAATGAAGGATGTAGTCTTGGCCTTGAGTGTGTCCAAGGAAACACTAATTCGCAGATCATAAGAGTGTACCGAAAAGAGGTTCATCATGGCACTGGGCGGAGGGTGGAAACAACCTGGTGTTGATAACAAAGCAATGGTTTGGTTCAGCATAGACCTAAACAAAATGAGTCACTAGTCAAACCACAGGTTGTAAAAGAGATTTACATCAACAACAGGGATGGCTCCCTGAAGCTTGATGGTGACAAGAGTGGCTGTAAACTGAGTGATTAGCTCTATTCCCTCCTCCAGAAGTCCCAATAAAATGAAGCCTAGATACATAGGTCCAGGGGTCAAAGCACTCTTGTGGTTCTCAAATTTTTAAGTGCATCAGAATCAATCTGAGATACCTGTTAAAAGAACAAGTTTATGAGTCTTCTATCCAGAAATTCTGAAAGTACATGTAAAACATTCAGCTGAGATGATTTCTGCCAGAAGTGGGCCATGGGCTGTACTTGGAGACACCCTGGAGTAAGTAAAATCAAGCTACCAGGAAAGAGTGGGAAATGAGTAGCAGGGTGACGGCAGCCAGACGTCTGCGGAGCACCAGCAGCGAGGAGATGACACCAAGCAGCTGGTCCTGTCAGTGCGGGCTGCCTTTCTCCCCACCCTCTCGGGTGAACCGACCACAGTGGGCTTGGCTGGAGGGTTTGGGTGATGGGAATAGACACTCACCATCTGGGGAGTGCATCTGTGGACTGGAAGCCACTGGAGGCATCTTCCTCACCTGGATGGTGCTGGGTGTGGTGCCTCCAGGCCTCAGACTCCTTGTGGGCTTCCCCCGGGGTGGGCTGTGATTTAGGGGGAAGTGAGCTATGGAAAGAGTAAATGGGAGCCTGGCGAGATGCTGTCAGATGCAAATGGTGGACTGTTCCATGATGCAGATAGTCCAGGATTTGAGCCACAGAATTCTATCGACCCTCCAGTCTCTGCTTTGCCCTTGTCTCCTCTGGTGCTTGTTTCTCGTCTGTGTTTCAGCAGCTGGACTCTTTTGTGGCATATCGTGCACCCAGAGGGAGGAGATTTTTAATAGTGACTGCTCTGACTATAGACAGATGGGATGCTGTCTCAAGCTCGCTGTTAAAGATGTCTGATGGCACACTCCACCCTGCCAGCCCAGCCACAGACATTTACTTCCTTGTGAGTGGAATACATCAACCCCAGTCAAGAACAGACCCTGCACGCCCAGCCACCATTATTTATCTGGGCACTGTTCCCCGTAAACCCCGAGCTCCAATGAGAACCTGGATTTACTGTCCTCTTCCTAATATGCAGAATGGCCTGGTTTCCTAAGGACAAGGAAGGTTTTTTAGATTTATATAAACAAACCAAGCATATTTGTGGGTTTCCAGGTAACAAACCCAGTTTGAAATTCCCATGGCCCCAGACAGAAATGCTAATGTGAACACAGACACTCCAAAGAACCGACGACAGTGGAAAAGATTAAGAAACGGTCCCAAATATAGCTCTCTCTAGAAATCATCTGATTCTCCAGCAGGCCTGTTTTTGCAAATGTGAACATATTCATGTAAAGAAAAAGGAACAAAGGAGAAGAGAATCCAGGGACACAAATATTTCCGGCTTATTAGCAACCAGTACAATTTCTTTTTCTCCTTAGGAACTTGAAGTCCAGTGTTTGGTGCTGACAGCACGTGACGCGTGAGAAGGGCCTGCAACCCTGCCAAGTCCCCTGTGCACCTGTCCGCCTGTGTCTCCCCACGCCTGCTTTAATGAGACCCAGTGCAGCTGCAGCCCCCATTGTGCCGGGCAGCATGGGCGGCAGGAGAGCCATTCTTCCTGATCCCTAATATGTTTGCTTAAGCATGAACATTAGTGTCAGAAGAGCTTAGCACTAAGCGCCCTTTTGGGGGCGAAGTAGTCATTGGCAAGTCTATGTGTCTGGGAATTCGTTGTGTCTATTCATCTGGGGGTTAGAATTAGGGTTAGGTAAATCTTGTATTTTCTAATGCATTTGAAAAGGTAAAACACAAAAACACCATTTATAAAATCATCCTTTTGGGGGGCGACCCCAGCTATGCAAAGCTCACTGCCCAGCAGAGAATGCCTTCCTGAAGTCTTAAACAGGGCCTCTTCTCTGTGGGGCAGGTCCTCCAGCACTCAGCAGCCCCAGCTTCTGAAACGAGTGAAGTGCAAGTTATTTCACACCCGACCTTGCACAAAGCTAATGTGCCTAATTAGCAGAAGATCTGCTTGTAGGATGGGAATCTGCATTTAACCAGCAGTGTCCCATCGTCCAGAGATGAGGACACATCCATGGGCAGACTGTGTTTTTTCTTGTCTTTCTCACGGTGGCAATGAATGTAAAGTGAACTGATCACTCTCTACCCCCGTGGCCAGGATGGCCAAAGGCATTTGGTTCTAAGGCAGCAGCCAGAGCCGAGCTGCGAACGGCTCACTGGGCAACACGGCCCTAGGCTCACAAGCTTCCCTCTGGTTCATGAGCCCAAGAAAGAGCTAGAGCTAAGACACCCCTAAGAAGCCATTCTGTTGCACTGATGTTTTGGACAGGTAATAGATGGGCCTCTGCAGTCCCCCTCTTCCCCAGTATCCCTCAAGTCAAATCTATCACCCACGTCCTGTGTAAAGCAGCCCACAGATGGAAAGGCAATAGGGTGTAAGAATTTAAAATGATAATAAAACTGACTCTAAGCTGCTGGTTGTTATCATCAAGTACTGACATTTAAATAATGTCAGGGGTAAAATACTCCTCCCTGCACGCTCTGTTGCTGTGATTGCTATTGCCACTGACACAGGTGGACTTGGTTTCAGCCGTCCCTTTGCAAAGTAAGTATGTGACATACTGGAATCAGCCCAGGGCCCTCCTCAGCATGTTTTGTGTCTCCAAGCTGGGGATGTTCTACATGCCTTCATTTGAACAGATTCAAAGTCAGCTATGATGGCACAGCAATTGCACTCTAAACAAAGAAACCAGAATGTAGTTATGTATTTCATTTTTTTATTTGACCACCAGATTTTGTGTGTGCGTGTGTGCGTGCGCAAATTGGAAGGTGTGGTGTTTTTGTTTGTTATGTGTAAATTTTCATTTATACATGAAATATTTGACCTTATTAAAGGTCTTTAAAATTAAATTGTATGCTTTATGAAAATTCTTCATTGCTGAAAAACCAAAGGCGGCCTTCAGGTTTGTGACTCATCCTGCTGCTGGCCCCGCCTCCACACAGTAGCGGAAGGCTAAACACACACTTCCGCTCTCTCTGAGCCTCCGCATAGTCTGGTTCGTGACCTCAGCTTGGCCCACCAGGGACAGCAGAATTCCATTTGGAATTCCGAATTTGGAACAAGTGACTCAAAGATGCAGGAACATTTTGGAACGCACTCTGTGGGAGGGTTACGAGTCAGGAGGTACCCAGCGCGCAGCAGCAGATGTCTAACCAGAAGCTTCCTATGCTGTGGTTGGGCTGTAAGTCTGACCACCTTGGTTTCTGGTGGTCAGGTCTAAATCTCCGGGCCTGCAACAGATCCTCTGAGCTCCCAGATAACCTGCAAGAGAATTTCTTCTCTGCTTAAGTGCACCAGAATTAGTTTGTTACTTGAGACCAAGAACTCTTACTGGTATTCCAAATTCTCATAAAAACTTTGAGGTTGAATTCTGAAGCCATGATAATTGTGTACCACAGTCAAATTCGAGCCCTACAAATGCGGCACAGCGGCCTTACCGGAAATACCAAAGCATATTTTAAGACTTGTCAAAGTGTGCCTCATACACTAGTCTGTTGCTGACCATCCTTGCCAGATTTATAGATCCACCGAGACAAAAGCCAGATCTCTTTGATTAGAAAGATTTTCATGGAGTTTGTTCCACTTAAAATACATTAACGGGGGGAAAAAAATGAAGAAATTTCCAGTAAGAGTTGTGGCTAAGGCAGGGAAAATTACCCAGAAATAATGGAGAAACGGAAGGTAGTTTATCAACAAGAGTGAAAGTCAAGCTTAAAATGTGTCATCCAAACATTTATTTTGGTTAACTGCTTACTCTGATTGCTCCTGGATCAAAGAGCTGAGAGGCTCATCGGCAAGCTGCACACAGACATCAGTTCCAACACATACCGCAGCAGTGACTAACGTTTGGTGGGAGATTTCAGAGCAAACTCTACCCACTTCCAAAGGATACTTTCTGATCTCAGGCTTGGATCCGGCGTATCCATTGTGGTTAAGCCAGCATCCACTTTCCGTGTTGGGTCCATGACCCACAGCAAGTTCTTTAAAATGCCAGCACTCTGGCAGGCTGAGGGAAGATGATTGAAAGCCCAAGTCCAGCCTGGGCAGTTTAGCAACTTAGCGGGACTCTGGAGCTCAGGCCCTGTAGTGAGACTCTGGCAGGTAGCTCAGTGTGAAGGCCCTGGGTTCGATTTCTAGCACTACGGAGATTCTCTAGACTGAGGCTTCTGGTTTTTCTATTGGAATAATGACATTATCATGGGAAAATTAAATAAGAAAGTTGAGGGTTAGTTTATGTAAAGCACTGGGCGAGCTCCCCTCACTTAGTCTGTTTTGTTTTGTCCGGTTCATACTCACCTTTCCCTTTCTTACTTTTTATTAGTACATACTTGCAGTACATAATGATTATGTTTATAGTAGGGAGTCGGTACATGTACATAAAAATACCTTAATTCTTTTTTCATCCTCTACCCCTCCCATCCCTCCTTCCAACTTTTGGTCCCCTTCCCATTTGCAAAAGTTCTATTTCTGTTTTTTTCCTTCACTTATTTTTTCCATCCCTTTTCTGTCACCTCCTTCTCCCTTCCTCACTCTTATTCTCCTTCCCATTTGAAATAGATCTCCCTACTTCCTATTATCTATCTTTCATTTTGCTCCTTGTTTTTACTTTTGGTTCTCAAATAACAGAAACCATGTGCTATTTAAGCTTGTGTGTTTGATTTATTTCACTTAACATTATAGTCTTAAAGTGCATCCATTTATCTACGAATGCCTCGAGTTTATCATTCTTTATGACAGGTTAGTACTCCACCGTGTATAAATACCATATTTTCTTTATCCATTCATCTGTTAATGGGCATACAGGCCATTTCCAAGATTTAGCTATTATAAATTTTGCAGCTATAAACATGGATATGCATGTAACACTGTAATGTAGAGGAAGATCTCTAACGGATGATATCTAGAAGGGGAGTAGCTGGGTCAAATGGAATTTCTATTTTAGTTTTTTGTGGCCCCTCCACACTGATTTCCATTGTGGTCATACTAGTTTACATTCCCTTCAACAATGAAGAAGGGTCCTTTTTCCAGCATTTGGCCATCGCTTCTTGTTATCTGATTTCTTGATGACAGCCATTTTTTCTGGAGTAAGATGGAATCTCAGTGTTGTTTTAATTTGCATTTCTCTAATGCCAGTAATGACGAACATTTTTTCAGGTATTTATTGGCCATCGGTACTTCTTCTCCTGAGATTTGGCTGCTCATTTTTTTGGATGGGTCTTTTATTTTGGAGGCAATAATTTTTTTTTGAGTTATGTATATAACCTAGATCAGAGGTGGCGAACCCATGGCATGTGTGTATTTGTTTTTCTTTTAAAACAAAATTTGTTCATGTATGAGTTGTTTCTAAACTAAAACCTCAGTATTCAGGTTTAACTGCAGTGCTGGCACTTTGTGGCACTTTGTGATAATTATGTGGGTTCTGCGTTGCAGTTTGGGTACTCATCTCTAAAAGGCTCGCTCTCACAGGTCTAGATGTTGGTCCTCCATCTGAGAAATAGCTAACAAATTATTTTCCAGTTCTGTAGGTTGTTTCTTCACTCTGTTGGTTGTTTCCCTTGCTGTGCAGAAGATGTTTAATTTGATGTGATCCCATTAGTTGATTCTTGGTATTATTTCTTGTACCACTGGGATTCTGTTCACGAGAACCTCCGCCTATGTCTCCGCCTATGTCTTCAAGAGTTGTACAAATTTTAGCTTCCAGTAGATTCTTTCCATTTAACATTTAGATCTTTGATCCATTTTTATTTTAGTTTAGTACCCAATGAGATATATGGGTCCAGATTCAGTCTTCTGCGTGTGGATGTCCAATTTTTCTCAGCACCATTTGTTAAAGAGGCTGCCTTTCTTCCAGCGAAAGTATTTGGCCCCTTTGTCAAAGATAAGGTGGCTGAGTGTGCCTGGAGTTATTTCCGCTTACTCTGTTCTGTTCCACTGACCCACATGTCTGGTTTTTTGTCAATACCATGCTGTTTTCTTTATCAGTATAACTTTGTAATACAACTTGAAGTCCAGGACTGTGATCCCTCCTTACCATTCCCCTGTTGCCCAGAACTGCTTTTTCTGTTCTAGGTCTCTTCTGGTTCCATATGAACTTTAGGATTGCTTTCTCTACATCTATGGAGAATACTTTTGGTATTTCCACTGGAATCATATTGAATCTGTATAGCAGTTTTGGAAGTGTGGCCATTTTGTCTATAATGGTTCTGCCTAACCAGGAACAGGGAATGTCTTTCCAATTTCTGATGTTCTCTTCAGTCTCCTTTTCCGGACTGAGATAATTTTCATTGAGGAAGTCTTTCACTTCCTTGGTCAGGTTAATTCCTAAGTATGTAAACTTTCTTGATGTTATCGTGAATGATACTGTTTTCCTAACTTCTTTCTCAGCCCTGAGTTTTTAGTAAGGATCTGCTAACATGACCACTGGAAAGCTACTCATATTTTCACTGTATTTGCCTTCCTTCTTCTACTTTGGTAAGAGGTAACTAGCTGGTCTTTCTAAATGCCAAGAAACGTAGCCACAACTAATTTCCTCATCCGGTCTTCCACCAGCTCTTCCCTCCCACTCCAACACACATGCTAAACGTTGAGTCAGAGACTCAGGTGTTGCTTAGCACAGGCGGCCTCCTTATCAGGAAACCTGCTCCTGCCATTCGGACTCATCTAGGTCTGCTCGTTCTAGGTCTTCATGGTCGTATTCGTGCTTGCTTTACTGAGCAACTTTATATGTAACCATGCTGCGATTACTGCCTGTTTCCCCCAGATTCTATCAGGAAGAGTGACTGCACTATCTCTCTAACTTCTGTTGCCTGGCGCTCAGTGTAATGCCAGGTACCCAAAATATATTGCTTGAATAAACAGAAAACAGCTCTTGAAACTCTGTATTCTTTACAGGACCCTCTGGGATTCAGGCTTTTTGTATCCCCACCATCACGCAAACCTTCTCTACTCCAAACCCCCAAAACGTCATAAGAGTTGCCCCTTACTGTGCCAAGGCAGTCAACATATGCTGTATATATTTCATAAATATAATTCAGGTGTCAGGTGATGTCCATCGGGAGGCCAAAATAAATGTGCATGCTGAGCAGATTAATATTTTGGCACTCCACTCAGCAGATATTCCTTCAAATATTTAAACTTTCTTAGAGGTGAGGCAAAGGGCTTCATGGGAGGAAACTGACCTCCTGAGGCATAGAGCTTTGTCTTTCTTTTGTTGCTCAGTTCTGGTCCCAAACGCGTACACCCAACCTAGAAAAAAAAAAGTCCCAGTGTTAATCGAATTTACTGCCTTTACTGTCTGCTTCTCTTTGACCATTCTCCTTGGAAATCTCATTATCTGAGTGATTTGCTGAATTATTCCTTCTAATCATACACAGTGTCCTTCCTGAGGAGGCTCCTGGTGAAAGCAGTTTTCTTCACCTTTTCACATTTTCAGAGATGTTTCAAGACCCTTTGCAGATTGACACCTCATTGCACACCCATCGGGCTCGCGCTTTGCTTTGGATCTGGGTTCACTGTACCAGTTTGGAGAACGTACACGTGACTTAAATATGCTCATACCACATCTGGAACCTTGGGAAGATGCAAAAAGAGAAAATAATGCAAAAAGAGAAAAAATGCTGTATGTTTTCAAGTCTTCTTTGCACTGTCTTAGGGTGAGGCAATGAGAGGATATTGGATTCTGATGGTTCCACCGGAACATAGGTAGATAGATAGATAGATAGATAGATAGATAGATAGATAGATAGATATTCGCCAGGAATCGGTTTCTGTGGTTGGAGGAGCTAGCTAGGCAAGTTCAAAATCCGGAGGGCAGGCCATCCAAAAGGACAGTCTGAAAACCCAGACAGGACCTGAGGCTGTATCCAAGATAAAGTTTCTTCAAAAAAAAAAAAAAACATTCAACAAGAGAAATAAGAAATGGAGGGAAAAAATGGAAACAAAGCTTTTGTAGATAGGGAGGGAGAAAGGGGTGGGGAAGGGGAACAGGAAGAAAAGAAGCAACAAGATATGTCATGTACAGTTACAAATCCCCTATGATGAATGTTATCACTATGTACATCTAAAATGTACCATTAAAATAAAATTTAAAAAAAAAGAAAAGAGAACCTTCAAAGAGACTTCATTAAAAGTTACAGAGAAATAAAAAAAAAAAAGATTCAGTTCTTAGGTCTTTCAGTTGTTTGGATCATAACAATCTAGCATGGTCTCCTTTGCATAAAGTTACCTGATTGCAGATGTTTATCACAACTATAAAATGCCTTCCCAACAATACCTAGATTTGTGTTTGATTGAACAATTGGGTGCTACTTAGCCTAGGTAAATGAGCATACAACACTTTTATTCTTCCTGTTATAAAAGCTAATATAGGAAAATAGAGCAAAAACATCTATAATTCTATCATTTAAAGACAATTGCTGTTATACTTTGTTGTATTTTAATTCATGTCTTTTAGTTCTATTTTTTAGCAATTTGTAATAGCACAAAAAATTAAAAAACAACTAATGTTCAGCAATAGATGAGTGGTTATGGATATTATGGCATATGCCTATTAGGTGAAATTATGTAGCCTTTAAAAGTTATAATTATAAAAATGCAATTAAACTGGAAACATGCTTCCAGTGGAAAAAAAGTACAATCCAAAATCACACCTCCACTGTGATGGCAGTTAAGAAAAAAAGGCTTATATGAGAATGTGCAATAAAAAACAATGTCACAAATGTCTGCACCTCCGCCATGTCACCCCACAACCATCACTTTGTGAGTCTACAGTGCACCTAAGACGGCTGCCGACACCTGTGACGCTGCCTGCGGCCTTCGCTGTCCTCTGGAGCCCATTCTGCTCTAGTGAGGACAAACTAAATGGATAGAGAAGGAGACGCCTCCTGAGAGTGACCTGTAGGTGATGATGCAGGAAGGTGGCTGGGTATATCCTGGTCACAGCGTCCTGGAGGTGGGCGTCCACCCTGGCTCCCAGTGCGCCCCACCTGGATTCCTGCCCTTCCCTTCCTTGTCTTGCTTTCCTACTCTCCTACCAGCTTTCTCCTCCCTCCCAGTGTCTTTGTCTTACTTGGTTAGAGGGCATTCATTATTCTCATTAGGGGTGTTAGCCCCCAAGGGATGAAATTGGTTACACGGGGGGGGGGGGGGTGTGCTCCTCTTTATTAGATATAAACTACAAATATACATATAGTACACAAATTTACAGTGTAGTGAGGTATTAAAAATTCACAGAGGGCACTTAAAAATATCTAAGATGTTTACTTAGAAAAGGAAAAAGAGTAACTTTTTTCCCCCCGCATTGCTGAGGATCAAACTCAGGGCCTTGTGCTTGCTAGGCAAGGGCTCTACCACTCGGGCTAAATCCCCAACCCCTGTAACTTTTTTTAAAGGCTGAGAAATACAGTCACCCTAACGGTACCCAAACAGACAATTTAAAAAGTTTGTCAAAATGATTGATCAAATATTAATTTTGGCCTCTAATTTTTTCTTTTCTTTTTTTGTGGCCTCTAATTTTTTAACTTCAGTTACCTAACAGGTACAATAGTAATAAAACCATAATTTGAACACAGGAAACCAGCCAGGGCCCAGCCTGCCAGGTACTCTGACACCAGACAGACAGCCGGCACCAGCGTGCTGGCTGCAGAGTCCTGTGACTGCATTGTGGCTGTCCTATCCATGGTCCCCAGGTTCTCTGCTCACCTCCTCACCCTCCCACCGACATCGCACTCCCCTTTCCTGCTAGTCTGGCTAGAATCATTTTGGATTCAGAGATAAAATCA
This sequence comes from Hystrix cristata, assembly GCA_004026905.1. Lineage (NCBI taxonomy): Eukaryota > Metazoa > Chordata > Mammalia > Rodentia > Hystricidae > Hystrix > Hystrix cristata. The sequence continues at coordinate 89,532 of PVJO010003933.1, read as the reverse complement.
TGTATCTCTTTTTTACAGTGAGAAAAAATAAAAGACAAAACCACTAAGAATACATAGAAACTCAGTCATTAAAACCCATTTAGGGTACAGAGAAACTGGCGAGAAGGAGGGCCAGGCGCTCTGGGGAAGGGAGAACGTGAGAAAGGAAGAACTGGTCGGGAAACCTCACCCGCATGGAGGAGAGGAGGGGCCCTCGCTGTGCCCCGGCTGGAGGGACGATCCAGCACCCACCGAAGGCCTCGCACTTCCACGGAAGGGCAGGAGAGGAGCGCAGGCACCGGCAGAGCTCCAGGGTCAGCGTCCGTGTAGCCTGGACTCCAGCGTGCAACGTCTGCCTGGGGGAGTCTCGGGGGGCATGTGCAGAAACGCCTCTCGCTGCAGGAGCTGGACATTGGAAAGGGCAAAGGTGACACTGAGGAGCCAACATTGGCTCTAGCCAGCCACGGGTATTTGGCAGCCAAAACAAAGAGATCAAGTGGGTTCTGCATCACTGCTTGGCAGCATAAAGCCTCAAATTCTTGAAACTGGCCCAAGGAAGCCTTTCTTCTGTGGTATTTATAAAAGACTAGCCCAAGCACTCTGTTGTCATATCTCATGTTAACATAAGACACAAGCTTGCTAAATGCCATTGTTCCGACTTTGCTTCCAGGCAGAAAGGAGGCTCAGGGCGCTAACCCAGGCCAGACTGGGCTCCAGGAGCCTGCCTGGGAGGGGAAGGGGCTGGAGATGGAATTGGAAGACCCATGAGCTCTTTGGACAGGATGCTTTCCACATGCCTGGGTGGCTTAGGTAGTAACAAACCAGACAGATGCTCACAGTCCCTTTCTTACCTCTGATTCAGTGAGCTTTATTATCTTATGTAAGTGCCCAAGGTACTTTCTCCTTGTAACCCAGCCTTTGGAGAAGCTTGTAAAGCTTTTGCGGCACACAAGGTAAAATTCTGCTCCTGCACTATAGAAGGGTGAGTCATAACAGTTTCCAGCTTGTCTAGCAAATGCTTTGGGATGTTAATGATCTAAATTTCTGCTTCCCACCCAAAGATCAAACTGAAGAGTTTATTTGAAGGTATACAGTTTTAATAACAAAAATACCAGCTCTTTCTTGAAAGTTTACAGTCATCTTGTATTTTATTCTCATAATAGCAGTTGGAGATTGTTGTGGGGTTACTGTTGGCTGTTTTTTCTCAGCTCAAATAATCTGCCCCCAGGTCACACAACCGGTAGGCAGAGTAGTATGGAGTAGTCAGCTAACCTCCAGGGACTAGCCGCTACCCTTTCTCACCAAGGACAGAGTAAGACACAAGTTTTATTTGAGGGATTACAGCTGATAACTCATAAACATAGGCAGACAAAGATCACAAGACAGAACTTTGACCAGAGATTTCCTCAGTACTCCAGACCAAGAAACCAACATGCAGTATTAACCTACTTAGCTCATTTAGCTATGAGCCTCCATTGGCTCCTTTGGTTTAGCAATGTGCTCCTCTGAGTACCTAAGCTGCTTTTCAAAGTGCCAGGTACATGAAGAAGATAGGCGGAACACAGAAACCTTGCAATGTACTGAAAAATGGCCTTGGATTGCCTTTGGGTTTGTGACTTACAGAGTACTGTAGGGTCATAAAAGGAGCTCCCTTCTCTTACCAAAGACTGTTCCATCTACCTATCTCTGGTTTTGAGTCTCAGAAATCCTGTCTATTCCTTTCATCTCCTGGGGAATGCCAATCCTTCCTTCTCTACTTGTCCCTGAGATGGCTGCTCTTGAGCTCTCGCCTCCCGGTGCCCTCCTGTCATCCCTTATCAAGAGGCAGGGTCTCTTCCATCACTCCTCCTGAATCTGTGTGGGCCTTGGATGACCAGTAGAATGCAGCAGAAGTAACATTTTCTGACTTTCAAATCTAGGTTAAAAAAAAAACAACTCTTGCTGCTTCCATATGTGTCTTTTGAAAGTGAGTTGAGATGTCACGAGTGTGATTATCCTGGATTCCTATTCTGTGGGAAGCCCTGGAGGAGAGAGGGGCCAAGGAAAACCCAGGCACCACGCACGTAGGTGGAGCCATTCCGAGGCAGGCCCTCCAGTCTCTGCCCCTCCCAGCGAATCAGAGCCAAGCTGCCTATTGGATTTCTGACCCATGAAATCATCAGGCAAAGTGACTTGTTTCTTTGTTTATAAGCCATTCAGTTTGAGGATGGTTTTTTAATGTAACAATAGATGAACTGAAACAAGCATTTAAACATTTCTAGGACTCTTAGGCTAAGATAACAAACAAAAACACTATATCCTCCTCTAGCTTCCACCCAATCTCTGCCAACCTTCTCGAGCAGTGCTCAGCAGAGTTGTACACCTCACCTCCCATGCGCTCCTCCATCTACCTCAGTCAACCTTCTAGCCTCTTCCGAAATCCCAAACACTCCTAACAACTTTGTTCTTGTTGATATCCTTTCTGCGTATTTCCCGGGCCTCCCTGAGTTCCTGACACTTGTCTATTTCCCCTTAGAAATATTCCCTGGGTCTCATCTCACCTACTGATTCTTCCTTCTGGGCCTCCTTCACTCTCTAGCATCTTGGAAGATTAGAGACCCTAGGATTCTGTCTTCCATCCTCTTCTTGCCATCTCCCTTATTGTATCCTGTGCCTTATCAATGATATTGTGTCTAATAAATCTACCAGAGAGACTTAGAAGGAAAGAGTTAAGTTTAGATTTTAATATTTAATAAACAAGGATATCACAGTAGTCAAGAGGTAGAAGGAACCCAAATGCCCATTGATGAATGAATGGATAAATAAAATGTGGGATCTACAATGAAATATTATTCAGCCTTTAAAAAGGAAGGAAATTCTGTCACATGCTATAGCACAGATAAATCTTGAAGATATTATGGTAAATAAAGCAGTTACAGAAAAGAAAAATACTGTATGATTCCACTTATAGAAGATAGCAAAGGTAGGCAAATTCATAGAAACAGAAAGAAGAATGGTGGTTTGGGGGTAAGAAGGGAAGAAAGTAGATTGTTATTTAATGAGCATAGTGTTTCAGTTTGGCAAGATGAAAAGATTCTGGAGATCTGTTTCACAACATGAATATAATTAGCATTACAAGACTACGCTTAAGAATAGTTGGACTATTTTATGACTTTTTTACTATCACAAAAGTGCAGAATAAAAAGTTATCCTGTAAGACATTAATCAGTCATAAATCAATATTTTAAAGTAGTCTTAATTTTCAAAATATTAATAAATATCCAGTTCTTCAAAAACAGGGATAAAATTTTATCCCATGGAGAGAGCACCTAAACCTTGGCTGACCGAGCATTTTATATAACCTCGCAGCATGTTCTCGTTTGAAGAGGATCATGTTCTCATTTGCATAGTTCAGAGAGTTCGAAGAATCACAGAGCAGGAGAGAGGTGAAGATGATCTGGCTCTACTCTACTTTGTTTCACACAGTCTATCCTGATTACAGAGTCCCGCATGACACAACCTGGGACATGGAAGGCGGGGCCTCCTGATTTCCTGGCCTTCCTGATTTATTCATCCAGTTTTCTACTTTCCTGCACCACAGTATCTTTGCAGAGTGATGAGTAGTGGAGGAAAGGAAAGAACAGAAGAACAACCCCTGAAAATGAAAAGACCAGACTCTCAAAAGGTCCAAAGCACTTCTCACCAGGCCCTTTTGGTGTCTGTCTTAGTTACTTTTCTCCCGTTGCTGGGACAAAATACCAGACCTCCAAGGTTAAGGGAAGAAAGCTTTATTTGGCTCACACTTTGTAGAGGTCTCAGTCCACAGTCAGCTGGGTTTGGGCAGGGTGGCCTGGCAGACAGGCAGAAGGGAGCAAGGTAAGCAAGGGATGCAAGCAAGCGTAGCGGCTAACCAGCTTCTTCCTGTATTTTACATCTTATCCAGGCTACCTGGCTTTAGGGTGGGCAGTACGCCCACCCTTAACCCTAATACCCTTAATCCTGACGTCACATCCTTGATCCCAGCAGAACCATGCCAAACCGATCAGTGGACTAATTTAGTAATCACACACTCTAGATCCAGCTACCTCTCACCACATGAGGCTTTGAGGGGACATCTAGACACAAACCATAACAGTGTCCATAGCCCAGACCCAGCCAATCGGCAGAAGAGAAAAACTGAAGTGAGAAGAGTGAGGTGGAGCTGAGATGTCACACAAAGGGAAAACTAGCAGACCCACTGTGGGAAGCCGTGAAATTTCAACCAAATGTTCTGAACCTGCCACTTTGGATCCACCATTTAAAAAACGGGATGCAGTCAAGTCAATTTACCAGAGACATGATTTTTTGCCACGGGGGACTCTTGAGCTCAGAATATTTGTAGCAGTCCATCCGAATGCTGTGAATAACTGCGTGGTCAAAAACACGATTGAGGGGAGCATATGGTTGGCTCTGGCTATAGACTACAAGGTTGCTGCTCATCTTTCTGTCCCTTTCTTGTACTAACAGAATACAGTCCTAGTTCGACAGCATTGTTGTTCTCTACGGTGCCAGCAAGAAGCTTAGATTTGTACCATACACCACTGATTAGACTGCTGAAAGGCAGAAGACGGTGTGCATCGATGTCTCCTGCCAACACTGAGACGCGTACTTCCCTGCTCTTTTTCCCATTAGGGTTGGGGTGAGTCACTGCGCTCACTTAAAGGAGCCATGCTGTGATCGTGAATTAGAAACTTCCCAGGAACCTTTGCGAAAGCGTCTCCACTGAGCTGTTCGCCCTCCCCGCTAGCCAAGCCCGGTCCTCCGCCTCACTTCCGAGAACTCTTTCCGGGTGCATACACGCCAGGTGAAAGTCTGGGAAGTGATGACATGTATTACCATCATTTCTCAATTTTTTTTGAAGAAAAAAAATCGAAAAGGTTTTACAGTGGTTTCTCTCTTTTCGTGTGATTATAAACTAAAATGCAACTTACAGTTCATCTTTAAGATATGTAAATAATACCTGTATTGAGCACCTAATATGTTTCAAGTATTGTGCTAAGTGCTTTACACACATTTCCCAATTTAACTGCCATATTAAAGAAAACATTGTATAATGAGAAAACCAAGACAATGAATTTGAGGAGCTTGTCCAAATCCACAGAGCGGGCCAGGGACAGAGCCAAGGCTCAGAACGAGACCTGCCTGATGACAAACTTCACATTTTTACCTAGACAGAGTTGTTCTGTATGGCTTTTATGGGAAATTTTATAATGAATCTGAAATAAGAAATTTTACTTAGAGTTTGGGCCACCTCTCATTTGACTGACACCAGCAAATGCAGGTACTGACATGTGTTTCATTTTTCCTTTGTGTTTAATCCTGCCCATGTGTCATACATCCTCTGGTGATGATAAATTTTATGTGTCAACTTGGCTGGGTCATGGCGCCCAGATATGTGATTAAACATTATTTAGAAAGCTTCCAAATGTTTTTGGATGAGACTGACATTTCAACTCATGTAATAAAGCAGACTGCCCTCCATAATGTGGGTAAACCTCCCGTATCAGTTGAAGACCTGAGTGGAAAACAGGACCGACTTCCCTCAACCAGTCGAGGATTCTGCCGGCAGATCCCTTTAGACACGAGCTATAGCTTTTAGACTTGCAGCCTTTATAACTGCATGAGCCAATTCTTTCAAATATATTTTATCGGTTCTCTTTCTTGGAGAACCCTAATACACCCACATATTCAACAAGAAACACATCTGAAAAAATATAAGCCAATATGAGAAATATTCTCAATATCAGACACCCTCAAAAAGAAGTGAGACCCTGTCTCAACAAAAGAGAAAATTACATAGCCTGAACCCCACCTAAGACATATTGAATTAGACTCTCTGGAAATAGAACAAGAGCAGGTATATTTTTGTTAAGCACCATAAGAGATGTGACACGAACTCTTGGTTAATATATAACTACACCAAATGTGATGTATATACACAATGGAGTACTCCATAAGCTACAAAGAAGAATAAATTGAAGTCGTTTGTAGGAAGATGGCTATACCTTGAGTTTGTGATGCTAAGTGAAATAAATCAGACACAAAAGGTTTCTCTTACATGAGGAACTCAAGATATAAGGAATTTAAAGAGCAAAATAAAATAAAGATGATTAAAAAAAAACCAAGGAGATAGTCTTTGATGAGATGGGAAAGGATTTGTGGAACAGGTAGAGATGGGAGGAGAAGGAGGGAAAGGAAAGTAAAAAGGATCAGGATATGATATGTATGTGTACAAATACCCCACCATGAATACATTCATTATGTATTGCAAATATACACTAATACATTTAAAAAAAAATAAAGTATAACTACAGCATAAGAAAGTACTATGTATTAGTTAGAATAGTCAAGGTTTTATGTGGTTACAAATAGCCCAGGAATTTCAGTGCTCATATTATGTGACCAAAGCTGGTTGCAGGAAGGGTCTTTTGCTCACCACAGTTTCTCTCGTTTTGCATATTAGTCAAGATCCTAGTAGAGAAGAGATGACATATTCATTAAGTAATTAGGGAGAGCTTAAAAGGGGGCTGTGTACAGGATGATGCAGGCTGAGGGAAATCAACAGCAATGACAAAAACCTCAAGAGAGTAGGTACCACCCAGCTGCAACTGGAGATCTTTGGTAGCAGGGCCTGACCAACTCATGGTGACTCGGAGGGGAGAGAGCAAGAGGACAAATACCCCAACACCACTCTCCTTTGCCGTCTGACCTCTGGCCAGCACCTCTCACTGGTGGGAAACCACCCAGAAGTCAGCAGACAAGAGATCCCATTGATATTGTCCCTCATAGGCAGCCTCCGAAGCACCAAGAGTCATGGAAACCATGGACCCTTGTAGGAGAAAATGCTGCATCTCTAATACACTCCGGAACCCATGCTGGGCACCATTGGAAACATGGCCAGTCAGCATGGAAGAAGGAAAGATAATGAGGCAAAGCACTCATTGCCTTTTGAAGCTTTGGCCCAGAAGTGATGTGGCCACTTGTGCTTATGTTTCATTGACCTCAAGCCTGACTATGAAGCATGTAGAACATCACCCTTCTCCAGGGAGGGAAAGTAAGTATTGGTGGCAGTGAACACCTTACTATATGAGGGAGGCCAATGAATGGCTGGGAGCCATGGGAGAGGACGCTTTTTCTTTGTTTTGAATTTTGCAACATATGAATATGCTATCTTCTCAAAACAATAAAGAATAATGTAGTAAAAATAAAAAAAAAACAACCAATGCTGAATGTGGCGTTCCATGCCTCTAATCCTAGCACTTGAGAAGATCATGAATTCAAGTCTAGTCTGGGCTACATAACGAGACTTTGTCTCAAAATCACTAACAAATAAACAATAGATAAATAAATAAATCTACTGTGATAAATCACTATAGTAACATGTATCCTCTATGGCTGCCCAGCATTTAATCACTCATGAGGAAGTCGAACCTCCCACTGTAGAAAATGAACGGGCCAGATACATACTGGCTTTTCCTGCCTCCTTTGCTGCTAGAACATTGGCTCCACGCCTGGAGTTCTGCCAGTCACATGACCTTGCCCCAGGCTTTGAACTGGAAACTGGAGATGCCAAGATGGGGACGGAACCAAATCCTTTCCGGTGCTGGATGGTGCCAGCAATGGCAGCTAAGCCCAATTCCCGGTCTCAGCAGGGAGAAAGAACAGCAACACCCAGGATCCAAAGCTGACCAGGAGGGCTGCTCTCTGCAACGTTTGCTGGCACACAGCACCCACAGTGTGCACTCTGGAACAAGGCCCATGTCCTCATTTTCAGCATCTTTTGGACCTGTATCCTCTTCACTTGATCCTGCCCCTTCTGGAGGGTGCAGGAACTACACACCGATTACTTCTTATTACACTTCATTTCCTATTTAAATAAGCCAGAGTTTGGCATCTCTTGCTTACACATCTGAGAACTCTGACTGGTATAATGACTAGCTGCTATTGCAAAGCAGTACAAGAACTAGATAAAACACTGTTTAATTTTCAATTAAGGAAAACTGCAAGGGATTGGAGAAGTAAGCAAAACACAGTATCACCTTCTTTTAGCAATTCCACACAGTGAAAGCTTCGCCTGACTGGCAGCTTTTCATCACCTAGCAGGAGAGCTGTGGAGTCAACAGGTTTCACGCTATTTTAAGTACCTGGAGATTACAGAGGGCTTGAGAACAGTTTACATATTAAGATTTTCTTAGGGTTTTCTCTTAATTAACTAAGATTTATGAAAGCAAGGCTACCGGGTCCCGTAACACAAAAGCCTCAGTTTCTTTTGGGGTTGCATCTGACAGAGATTACTAGATCACTGTTTTCTCGTATTAATCAGAGGATTGCTTAAATCCTTCCTCTCTGATAATCTGCCTCTAAACTGGCAAAGCCCAGAGGGAGTTCTGTTCCCAATTGGATAAAGGCGCTCAAAAAGGCGCCAGCCAGATAGAGTCGGACTGAGTTACCCTGCATTTAACTTCTTGTACTTCCGACTCTCTCCCTACAGTGCATGTTTAGAGAAGTGCCGTACAACCAGGAAAAGAGGGCACAGTTGTCTTCTGATGACCCTGATTGGTACATTTATCCACAAGTCACAATCTTTCTTCTGCGGCTTTTCATTTCCTTAAGCTCAAAAGCTAAGACTCTCTTGATCAGAGCAACATAAACAACAACTCTTCAGCTGAGAAGATTAGCCAGTTAGGTTGGTTCTCCAGCCATGAGGTGAAGGGGAGGTGGTCTGCCATCCTGCCTGTGATGGGCACAGGGGAAGGGATATGTTTTCAGACACAGACTTTTCTTAAGCACCAGTGGAGGGAAAATGCAGCGCAGGACTTTAGTAGAAAACCCATGCTCTTATTTAATTAGACATATTATCTATTCTCTGCCTTAGTCTTATTTTTTAAATGAAATATACAATCTCTATTAAAAATACTGGAAGGAGTTCAAAATCAAATCCCTTCCAGCTAATGTAATTTAAGTGCTTTGTAGAAACCTTTAATCACACCCCCCAATTGTATACAGCTGTCGAATAGTAAGGCTTTATTTGCAGTTCAAAATAATGTCTTCTTGTTGCTGACTCAGAATTCTAAAAATTACAGTCTGTGGTCAAGCCTAGCAATGAGAAGTTGTTCAAATTTGGAAAAATTTGGAGAAAACCATCCTCCTTCCAAAGAGAGGGCCTTATTCAAATGATGAATTGGGCAAAGCGCCAAGTTCCAATCTCTATCGTGGTTTCTCTTTCCCTGAGTCCTCAGCTAACCCACACTGTCTCTTCATCACCTGTTTTCACAGAAGGATTGAGAAACATTTACACTCACTTGAAGGGTGGCATAGAGCTTCTTTCTATGCACCCTGCAACCCACAGCAACCTGGCCTCAGTGCCACTTGCTCGTGGGCCCCCATGGGAACTCCTCTCACTGGGGCTACTAAGCAGCTCCTCAGTGCCATCCCCAAGAGACATTCTTCAGTCTAGTACCTACCAGACTCTTGCAGGAGGAGAACTCTGAAAACTGCTGTGTTTACATCCTTCTTGCTAACAGGGCTCCTGTTGTGTTTGCCCAGCCCTCAGGGATGAGGCGTGAGTGGGCCGAGCCAGTACCAGCAACCATGTTCTCATTGAGTTTCAGCCACTGTTCTCGAGTAGCAATGGGCCTTGTCAATGAGGGAACCTCTGAGGGGCCCCTGGGGAACCTTCCTCCTTGGAAAGGAGTGAGGCACACAAGCAAAGAGTTGATTCGTCTCAACTCTCTTGACTCCCGCTTGAAACGTTCTCGGGATCAAACATTTTGCTTGCAGTGTCCAGCTTCCAAGTAGGAATCTTTGACATGCTGCAAGTAGCCTGGTTTCTGCATGACATTGCTGGAACCACCGACCTCAGACTTCCTGATAACTCTCTGATCAAGTGACACTTGTCCAGCCCTTTTATTCTTGTTACTTCTAGCCACACGTACCCTAATGAATGTGGTCTCTCTGCCTAGCATTTTCCACTGCAGACCACTGTTCTGTAACAGCTCTGGTTCTCATCTGCGTACTCTTCTGCTTTCATCTGGCCCTCAAATATGTGTGCTTCCTAAAATACGGGCCTTCGAATCTCTGTTCTGCTTACCCCACATACTTTTTGAGGACAGCTGCTCCCAGCCTACCGCTCCAATTATCATCCACCCCGGCAAGTCCCTCAGAACTTGCTCATGGGCCCTTTCTCAAGAAACAGTATTTAAAACACCGAGCCCAGCCTGGACACAATGGCCACCTAGTGAGACCTTGCCTCAAAATAAAAAAAAAAAATTTTAAAGGGTTGGGGATGAAGCTTAGTGTGAAAGCCCCAGGTTAAACAAAATAGATGTTTAAAACAAAACCCAATCATGTCCCTGCTCACACCCGTATCCCTCACCTCGGTGACACTGTGGGCAATAGTCTAACCTTCCTTTGTCGGTTATTAGGGTCCTCTCCTATCTTCGCCACAGTGAATCCATTACAAGGTCTTGCTCAGTAACCCTAAATATTCCTCAGGATCCCTGTCATCTCTGCTTTCGCCGCCGCTGTATTAGTTCACGTTTTCTCATCTCTTGTTGAAACCATGGCAGAGCCCTCCAGACTGACTCACTTTCTAGTCCTGCCTCCTCCATCCAGTCTTATATAGGCTTCTCCTCTATGAGTCTTTTCTTGCCTCCTTACGCTGGTATTCAAGACCCTGTATCACTTGAGCTCAGAGTGCTCTTCTGGCGTCATATCCTCTGGGGTCAAAGGATAAAGGGCTTATTTTGTCTCCAAAGTCTACTTTCTACACTCACCACTACTTAATCCACCTGTTATCTTCAGTTCAGGAATTATTTCACTTATGAATATTCTTTCTCGACACCCACTATGCTCTTTCTCTTCCTCTATCATCCAAAAAAGAGTTAGATATTTCTCCCATAGTATCTGGTGCATTTCTCTACCATAGCACATATCGAGCAATGCTGGAGTTCTGGAATATTTTGTCCAATTTCCATTAGACTCTGAGCACTTGGGGACACGAACTGTCTTGCACATGGTTTTACTCCAAAATGTCTAACAAACCACTAACAGCAACAACAAATATTTAATAAAGCAGAAATCAGATGAACAAATGTTTTAATTCTCACAGTGTTTGCATTTTACCAAAAAAACCCCACAAAACTACTAAGCTATAAAAAGAAATTTTTAGTTATTTGCGACACCACGTCAGGAGCCAGGGAGGAAGTACTTTCTGGACTTTGGTGAATCAACTACATGGACAATTATTAATTCACAGTAAAATCCTTCCCTTGCTTCTGGGTTAACTTCTTCCCAGAAGAATGGCAGCAATTTTGGCCCTTTGACATGGCATTCCAAAGTCTATGAACTGTCCAAAATTAATTATAGACTTCGGTGAACATATTATAATGGTTTTCATGAAGTAATGGTTCCCTTAAGGAACTTGTATAAAAAGTATAGTTCTTAAAAAGATGAATTCAGAAATTTTATGGGATGCTTCTGCGATACGTTGTAGACAAGAGGGATGACTTTAATTATGCTGTATACCTAAGATCCGGTCATAAGCAGTTCCCTATAATTGCTAGACTCAGCGTAAACATTGTGTTTAACATAATGTGAGCACATTCAGCCATTTTTAAACATGGTAACCGTGGACTGCAGCTCATGAGGTATTAGATCTCTGTTATTTGCCTGATTCAGGTCTATTCTCTGCCCTGCTCTGTGTACCCCCTACAGGCTGACCTCTGTGGACGGCATCAATTAGACACTGTTTTCTCCGGTTCCTGCTTCGGTTTAGTCAATGAGTGTCACTAGCAAAAGTGAGAAGGTGGGAGGAGAGAGCAGCTGCTTTTTACCGGCCGGGTCACGGTTTGGCAATAGCTGCATTCCTCAGCCAAATGCCACAGGTCTCCGTTTGGTGAACTTCTCACGGTTTTTGTTACCGCCCCTCCACTCGCCTCAGGCCTGAGAGCACAGCGGCGGTCAGGCCGTCGGTGCTGCTGCTGTTGCTAGCAGGGATTTCTTCGTCCCCTCTTGGTTTCCCTCGACCCCACTCCTGTTCTTCTGTACAGTCCTTTATTAGATTCTCTCCAGTCATCCAGTTTCAGTGCCACCTGTTTCTTCCTGAGACGCTGGCAAAACATGTGTTAAGCGTATTTACCGACACGACAAAAGTGTTAATCTATTTACACCATTACTCACAACTCTCACCTGTGTCCGCTCCAACCGCACCCACCTGCAAGCACAAAAGACCCCGATTATAGTAAGAGAACAATGTCGGAATGGCCTCTCTCTCCCTCTCTCTCGGCCTCTCTTCCCACGCCCAGATCCAACACAAGGCTCTCAGTTACCTAGGAGAAGGGTGCTCGTGTGCTTACAAACTAAGACTATCCCCTTTTGGCTGCTGGTTAAAGCTGGATTAAAGGGCAGTTTGGGGCAGCTACTGGTCTGTGAAGCACATCCAAACATCAGCGGGATAGTAAAGCATGGCAAAAAATGTAATAAGACAAAGAAAATATTCTTCATCATCTACCTTTTATCATTCGGTGCGTGACAGTGGGCCAGGCGCTTTACTCCTCTGTTCTATTTTCTCATCTGCAAAACAAAGCTAATATTAGTACTGTCTCATAGGATTCTTATAAAGTGTTTATTAATTGGCATCATAATTCTGGCTTGGAGCTGTGTCTGAGAGAGCTTACTACATCTCTGTTTTCTTACATAATTGGAGAATAGCTTAAATCCTGTATTAATAGTCATGGGGAAACTTGATAAATGGTCCATTTTGAGAAGTTGTTGACATGGACGTATGTGCTGATGGTTTTTAAATTACATACGTATAACGTAGTCTTGTAAATAAAGTGGATGTTCTACAAGGAACAACACACATTTTAGAGGCCCTTTCAGGGGAATAAATTTGAGCTCCACAGATACAGAAAGTGCCAGAAATCTCAAGTGGCAGGATCCATGTTCAGTCTCATTTCTGTTTCTCACCAGCTTTGGGACCTCAGAGAAGTCACCGCATCTTTCAGTTTCAAATTTTTAATCTGGGAAATGGAACTACTCACACTTCGACCCTTCTAGGATTTTTCAGTGCTCAAAGGAAATATTGCAAATTACAGAATCATATAAACTGAGAGTTTATTATTATTGTCACCAATACTCTCTCTAATCAAAATCTAACTTTGCTAGGTTTTGCCTAAATGTTTATGGGTCTGTGAGAAAAGTATTATTTGTGTTCACCAACATCCGATTCTCTTCTCCACATGGACAGAGAAAATCTGTACTGCTCAGTCTCGTGCGTAGGGCCCCTGATTTGTTCTAGCCAACAAAAGGTGGAGTGGTGCCAAACCACACACGGCCTTCCAGTCCCCCATCCCCTACACCGATGGTAGAAACAGTCTGCTGCAGCACAGGTACCTTAGTTTCGCCACCACTGCCCTCCACGGAGCACAAGAAGGCCACACGTCCCAGGTGGTGCCTCTACGAGACAGTAGCTGAGCCACTCTAACTGGGTAGCAGGGAAACCAAGAGGAACCCTTCTGAGTTACTTTATTTGCATTCCAGTTAAAACCTCTGCAGACAAAAATGTCAAAATACAAATAAATCGTTCAAATGGTAGAAATGTCAGCCCCTATATTTCAAACCCATGGAGAAGACTTTTTAAAGTACAAAACATCTGTTACTCCCTTCACTCACATTTGTGGAATATCTTCCTACTTTTCTGCAGAGCCTGTCTTGGGCACTTTGCTAGAATCCTAAATGACCACATGAGCTCATGATGAGGTTGTTTGATTGAGGGAGGAAAAATGAAGGATGTGCGGATTAGTTTGCCTTTCAGATAAACAATGGACACCTTTAAAAGTATACATATGTCCTACGCAATATTTGGGACATATTTATACTAAAAGAATCATTCATTGTTTACCTGAAAGTCAGATTTAACAGGATGCCTGTGAAGTATCTGAGACAGCACTTATACTTTGCTTTTCTGAAGTTCAAATCTAACTGAGCATTCTCTATTTTATCTGGCAACCCAGTGACGTGCCACCTTCGTTAACAGTGGACTTCCTGCTGTTCATACTTAATTACTATTAAACTTGAAAGAGCAAGCATGAACTAGACAATTACTCTCAGCAATATCCTGTTTGACTTAGCTGCAAGCTGAGGGCTATAAAAGATTTATGAGGGACGTATCGGATACCGTATTTGTCAAACGCTTTTTCTGTAGTCCTGTATCTTCTCGGACTCGCCTCTCTTTAGGGCCCACGGACACTGTTTCTGCTTCAGCCACTTCTGCGGTGCTAACTAAACTCTGTGTGGACTCCCATCAGTTGTGCGAAGGAGCAACCCGACACTGCCTTGCTTCCTGTCTGTATTGCAGACATCTCTCCTTCCATCCTGGGCCTCCTGATGATTCTAAAATATGAGGCCGTGAGGTCCATTTGCTGCCCACACAGGCAGCAACATTTTCATCAAAGCAGGAGCTGATAAGTGCTGCTTCTCCCTTCTGCTCCCTTCCCCACCCATACTGGCTGCCCTGAGATGTAGCAGTTTGTATGACTTTTTGTAAGACAGTCTCAGGGCTTGAGAAATCAATTGCCTTTAATACCAAATGGTGCCCACATTCTGCCTTGGAATCGTCTTTCTGAAAACCCAAGCTAGAATGCCATGTGACAGACAGTAGCGAAACAGTCTATGTGGTAGGAAGAGCATTTGGACTCAAGAGATGCAGGCTCTGAGCTAGACCACGTTTTGCTGGATGAATGCCCATAAAGAAAATATTTAGCTTCTACCGCTTGCAGATTCTTCATTTGTCAAATAGGGCTAAAACGTTGTGCTTTGGAGAGTTGTTCTGTTTGTTTTTGTTTTTGTTTTTGTTGGTGTGGTGCTGGAAGTAGAACCAGAGCCTTGCACGTGCTACGAGGGCACAGTGCACCTGAGCTCATCCCCAAACCACAGAGTGTTCTGCATACTCAGGCAATATGCATAAAGACATGTCAATAGCTACACTGATAATTTCCTGTCTCTCAGGCACTGTCCCAACTGACTTATATCTTTATAATCAATCACCTTAGCGATTAGGGTCCATATCACTTCCCCAGTACAAACTGAGGCACTGAACCATTGCTTGATCAAGGTTACGAAGCAATGCGTGGGAAGCTAGTGGAAATCCATGCCCTTAACCACTACTCAGCAGTCTTCGGCCAGTAAACAAAACACTGCCCAGCACGGTACCCATTCTTCCCTCCTCCTCAGTAACAGAAGCCTGCATGTAGTTAGGATAGCGATGTACCCAGCTGAACGGCTCCAGCTCCCAGAACTCCTCGAATTTAGGTGTGACCATACGCCTGAGCTCCGGCTGGTCTCTGGAAGTGAACCAGTTAGGTGGTACTGCTGGGGGCTTCCCTTAAACTGGAGGGAGGAGGCCGTCCCTTGTTCCTGCTTTCTTCTGGCTGGAATGTGGACATGAAGACTGAAGTGCAGTAGCTATTGTGGGCCAGAAAGTGACATAAAATAGAACGATAGAGCAGCAAGATATTGTGGAGCTGCTACATGAAATCCAGATAGTCTCTCAGATTTTCTTATAGTCTGAAGGAATTGCGCTTATGCTTGTTTCAGCCAGTGTTATTTTGTTTTTATATTCTCATGTGTGTTTTCTCTTATTATTCTTGCCTCTGTAGCCAAATTGAGCCCTAAATGATGCAGAATTTGACAATTTTTTTGGCTCCCTGCCTATCTTCTTGTATTTTGAGCTACAAAGTACCTGATATATTTTGGTTGCAATTATTGCATGTAATATTGATGAAATGAGTATCTTTATGAGCTATAAACCCTACCTGAGTATGACTTGGTTGGAAGTCAGGAGGAAATATGAGCATACTTATTCCAAGAATCAAAATTGGTTGATCTTGCTACACATATCGCAGAACAACTGCTGCCACATAAATCTAATTCTGTCTTTTCGGCTAAGGCTCATCTCTCCCCAGGCAATATGCCATTTACTTCCTGTAAATATATTCCTAGATTTCACCAAGACGTGGTAAAGGAAGAAACGTACTCATTTACCTTCTTTCAGACGAACCCCGAAGCATTGAACAAAATCCCCACATATCACTATTTTTGAGATCCGTGACCAGGCAGGCCATGCTGGTAAAAAGCTGAGAGTAGAAACATTAACAAAGCAGTCAACGTTGATTTTTGATCATTGGCCTATACAGCAAAGGAGAGAAATTAATTCTATGATCACTTATAATAATTGTGTCTAAAAAGGCTATTTTTAAAGCAAATTTACTATTTATAGTCATTTCCATTTACTTTCACCCTTATAAATAATATGTTGTCAAAAACAGATGATTCTTTTTTTTAAATTTTATTTTAATGGTACATTTTAGATGTACATAGTGATGACATTCATCATTGGGAATTTGTACCTGTACATGATGTACCTTGTTGCTTCTTTTTCCCCATTCCCCTCCCCTCACCCTTCCTCCCTCCCTATTTGCAAAAGCTTTGTTTCCATTTTTTCCTTCCATTTCTTATTTCTCTTGTCCTCTGTTCAGATGATTCTTGATTAATGAGAATTTTTTAAGAAGCAACGGAGCAGAATCTATGCATATACCTGTACTACTACTACTGTAGTCTATTTTATATTTTTACCTTTCATTCCAATATGGTTAATGTAAGCCATCACTCTAAAAACAAATGCCAAAAAGAAAAAAGTGCCTGGTTTTTTAGAATAAGAGAAATAAAAGTCACATCCTTGAATCGAATTGATTGCAACAGTGAGGCAGAGAATCTAATTTGGAGTTTTTACAGTCTTGTAAAAATTGAACCATAGCAGGCTATGTATAATGACAGATTGTACGCCTTCTCTATAGAAAGAAGCAGACAAAAATTTTCAAAAATACAACATTTTTACCCTGGATTCAAGGACGAATTATTGCATTATCCTTAGAAAATGAAACACAATGACTTCAACTAAAATTGTACAAAATCATGAAAGTGTTGTAGAGACTTTTTGTGTATTGACCTTCTACATAAAACCTGAAGGCAGAAAATTAAATTGTAAGTCAGTAGTTGCACTTTTTTCTTTTTATTTATTTTTTTAATCAGTAGTGGCATTTTATTGGAAAGATTGTATGAAATTGTACACAAGAAATTTATGTTTTGATAATCTAATTCTTTGGTTCCCCCCAAACAGATGTATATATGTATGCTCACGAGTGTAACAAACTGCCACAAAACTTCCAGTTATGGATACTGAATTCCTGCTGCAACCCTTTTTCTTTTTTCTCTCCTATTTGAGAAAGAATATCCAAATGAAAATTAATGGGACATTATTATGGCTATCATCTGCTTTAATTTATAAAACAAGTAAATCTTTGGTAAAATTCAGCCATGTAACAAGCATTAATATCAAATTACTTGCAACATGACTTTTTTCCCAAAAAGGTCCTTCTCCTTTCTTCCACTTCCACGATCCCCCTCCACTTTAAATTATTTAAAGAATCTGTGTTTCATTTTTAAGTGATGAATATGTACTAAATAGAATGATTTACTATTGAGGTTGAAGAATATTAACTTAATTTCTTAGTACAAACTCATAAAACGAAATAGAGGAGTATTACTTTTGAGAAACTCCATACCTTGATTATATTCTTACCTTCAACTTTACTTGATCCTTTACAGTATAGTGAATAGCAGACAATGACTTTATAAGATCTTTGATTTGAATTTTGTAGGAATTAAGGTACAAAAAGTAATCCAATAGTAGCTCTTATTTCACCAAACCTAGGAGTGGAGAGAATGACTCAGAAATACTACGATTTACATGCATAGTATCACAACCAAAAAAAATCTTAAATGCATGTCCTCCACAAGATTTCCTCTTTCCTGATGTTTTCCCCAGTGGTGTCAAGTAAGAAACAGCCTGCCCTCATATTAAACTTGAGAGGATTAGGAAGGAGAAAAGCCCCTGTTTTAAGAAAAACAAATGACAGAAATATGATTCTTTGTATTACAGAAGCTATAACATTTTACATAAATATAATTTCACATTTAAACATTGAATTTCATCTTTATAATGCATGCTTCATTAAATAAGGCCATTGAAAATAAAGTCTTGGAATGCCTTCCAGATTATATAATTCTGAGAGTCTCCCTAAGGACATGTAGACTTGTGTAAATGCTGGCTGAGATACTGCTCTCTCTCTACAAAGGGAGAAAACTTAAAGAACCTAGAACAAGGAGGTACTATCCTTTGGGTTGTCTCTTTCAAATATCAGATGTACCAAAGGTGCTTTCTGACACTGACAAGTATGGAGATGCCACTTTTTGACTGAAAGGAGATCTACCCAGGCTTTTGAGAAAACAAGAATACTGAAAGAGATATTATTCAAAATTGGCCAGAAGATCCTGGCCAAGATGAGAGAGTGCCCAGGAAACATTAGGCCAATGTTTTTGAAAAAAAAGCCTTTCACTCTATATATGCATTTAGCCCAGTACTTGATTGATAATGCAGAATTCTGCACCAATATGGAAAACGTGATTTTGACATGAAAAAAAATATTAAAGATCAATTTTAGGAGAGGGTGGTGGTACATACCTGTACTCCAACTGCCTGGTAGGCTGAGGCAACAAGATTGCAAATTCGAGCCCAACCCAAGCAAGTTAGTGAGATTCTGTCTCAAAATAAAATTTGCAAAAAGGACTTGGGATGTAGCTCAGTGGTAGAGCTCTTGCCTAGATGCATAGACCCTGGGTCCAATCCCCAGTACTGGGAAAAAAATAATAATGAATGTTAACAATTGACTGCCTTGATCATGAAAGAACTTCACGAAGTCTTTGGAAAAATATCTGTTTTCTCTAATATCATTCCATGATAGATTAAGCAGGATAGATTAGAAGAAAATGTAGAAAAATTGACATGATAAACAAACCTAGCATCTAGTTATCAAGCCCAGGAACAGACCCAGTGAATTTAAGAGTTACTGGTGGAAGGAAAGAATGAGTGAATGAACAAATTATCTATTTGGTGGAGTTGTTTCATGTTCCATTCAATTGAAGAAGGCAATGATTTTAGTTTTATTGTTCTTCATCCATAACGCTCTTTCTGTGAATTACTAGTGAGCAGGTTCATTCACTTCTAATCTAAAAAAAAAAAAAAAAAAACTAAGTCCTCAACAGAAACTCATCTTTCTTTTTGCTCTACTGAAAGGCATTGATCCTTATTTTTTTGTGTGTGTTATAGGAACAGGTTACTTAAATATATATCAGAAAGAAGAGATAGGGGACTTGAACATATGCCTAATTTCTATAATTTATGTCTAGAGGTTCAAACAACAGTGGTGCGATGTCATTGACAGAAAAAGTACTAACAGCCAGGAATCCGGAAGCAGATTACATAGTTTGGGACCCTGTTTGTGGACTAAGCTAGATGAAGAAACTGAGCTGTAACTTGGAAGGACTTCCGTCACTCTTCCCTTCTTATGAAAAAGGAGAGGGAGCAAAGTCAGTAGTGGTATTGACACCATAATTTCTTTGTTCCTCATACAAGCACTACACTGAAAAACTGTACTCCATAATTTGAGAACACAAGGGTGCCTCTGAAAGCTGTCCAACAGCCCAGTGGTCTATAATTTAAGAGAAAATAGTTCCCCTTTCCCATCAAAGGGAACTGTAAACCCCCAATTATATGAAGAACCTCAGCCTGAGGCACTGTGTTCCCAACGATTCTGTCTTCTGTGAGGTTCAGGAGCACAGAAACCTCTTCTCCAGGCTTGCTGGGTTCCCAGATTATCACAGACGTTCCTCCTTACCACTTCCATCGGTGCTTCTAATTTAGGGAAACACTCCCAGATCATGCCTCACTTCCTGCCCAATTATTAGGAGCACTCTTTTCATGCATATAGTGGTCCCCATTTGGACAATACATTAAGTAGTTATCTCCAACTCTCATCAACCTGCCATGGAAGTCATTCTCCCAAGGATTTTAAATGACTTTGAAATCTGCTTCCGTCTTGGTCATCCTAGATTTGAAAACCTTGTCAGTATTAGAGATAATCAACCGAAGAGCAGTGTGGACAGTGTAGATCAGCTCTCTGAATGACTGTGAGAGAGTCTTCTGAATTTCCTGGGTCTGTGTCCTCATCTAAATCAAGGACATTAAAGTCCTTTCTAACAACAAATGTAATCTTGATTGAAATCACCCTGGTATTAGGCTTCTACTCTTTTCTCCAATTTCCCCTATGACCTGACTTCCTGGAGAGAAGGAAGCTTGGGTTGGCAGGCTCCATTTAGGACGTCGGCACACCAGAAGAGACCAGTCCCCTTGTCAGTTTGCTCAAATATCTCTTGAAGTCTGATAAACCTGACTATCGTGAAGGGACTCTGGATTCTTTGTCATCGTTTCAAGATTTAGTCAAGCATTTCCCAAGCTGTCAGAGACATTCAGGCCGGCTTGGGAGAGGAGGAGCCAGTAGACTGCTATGTGCCGAAACACTCCAGTCTGTCGTCCCAATTTGTCTCCAAGTGTCATGGTGGAGAACAGAAATGTTCTCATGAATTGCCCAAAAAAATTGACTCTTTTTTCTGAGGAATATGGGTACATAAATAGACACATGTAACATTTCTATACAATTCTATAGAAATAAGTACATACATGTTTTACCCAACTCAGCCTTCCACCCTTGACAAACACTCATCTATACTCTGCCTTTTCCAAGATAGATTTTGCTTTCATCTCCTCATTATGCTTAAAGTCTTTTGAGTTTACTTATTAATCACTTTATGCTCCAATAATTTGTACTTGATTACTAAGGGCAACTGCCATGTCAGAGGTGAAGATGAAGTCAGTGCCTTTGTGAGCCAAAATCATGCACAAGCTGAAGTTAGTAAGAGGAGGAGGCACGAAGGAAGAATTGAGAGAAAGCAGGGGAGCATTCCCTGTAGAGAAAATGGAACAGGTGCAAGGGGTAAGACATTGCAAAGCCTGAGACGAAGAAACACATCTTCCTGGTTGCCCATATTTCACTTCATTTTTTTGAATTCCCATGTGTCCTTTCAATCAACCCTCTTTTCACTGAAGTTCTGATTGGGTCTCTATTTCTAGAAACAAAATACAGTAATCTCTTGAAGCCTATACAGATGTCTGCTAATTAAACTTTTAGTGTGCCTGCAGTCTAAGTATGCATGAAAGGAAGAGCCCCAGTAGTAAGGAGATAACATACTCAAGTTTGGGTAATGTGAAAGTTGAGGAGGGTACTGTTGCAGAGGTGTAGGCAAGATGTGCTGGAGACATCGAGAAGAGTGCCGTAACTAACATTTAGTTCCCCCAGAGGTCACCATGCTTGGGCCTGAAAGGATGAAGGGAAGGAGTACTAGACTAGAATATTACTGGAACTCAGAAAGAGAAAGTTCTACACAGAGAATACCTGGAGAGAGGCAGTGATTTAAGTCAAAGAACAAAGCCAGCTGAGGCCTCACAGGAGAAGAGCCAGGGGAAACTGGCCCACTCAATCTCCCTACTCCGATGTCTTACTGTGGTTTCCCTTCGGCCAAGCCTCTCCCTTCAGAAGCCAGAGCACGAGGAAATCTATTCTGTGTGTCAACACAGCTCCCATTCCCACACCAGAGAGGCAGGTAGAGAAGTCTGATACATTTGCATTTATCTGGACAAATTTCAGACTGTGACTTCCTGAGAAAAGGGTAAAATCTCCTGAGCTCTTGGCCTACAGAGACAAATGACTCTTTTGGGAAAGTAGGGCGCAGGCCCTGCCCGGCCAAACCGAATACACTAGATTATCCAAGGAGCCCTTCCAGGCCAGGCCAGGCAGGGCCAGCGCCTCGCCTGCCTCCTGAGTGTGAACCACTCAGCCTGGGAGGAGGAGGCTTCCCAAAAGAGGGAGCAGTGGGCAGTAATGAGAAGTGGCAGCCGGGTGTGAAATATTGCCACTGGCCGGCGGCAACTGGAAACAAGGCTGAAAATAGCTCAGGCAGAGCCCGGCTTCGGGACAGGGATGGGAACGTTGTTCTCAGTGGCTGCCTTTTGTGCCATTTAGAGAACTGTGCACATGACATTGTTGCATTATTTTTATTCCAAACATCCATCCCCAAAGGAACTCTGGGCTGCGATGACCTTCGCTGTCGCTGCTAAAGTGGGACATTTCTGGTAGGTGTGGGAAAGCCATGTGAAGGGGCGTAGACAGATGTCCAGCGTGCAGGACAAATCTGGATGCGAAACACCAAGAAAAAAGTCTGTGTCATTCTCAAAGCTGCTTTTGTTTCTCCCTGTGGAGAAATTTCCTCACCAGGGCTGGGTAAAGTGACCACCACGCTCTCCATTATAAAACCCACCCAGGATGCCTGCCTCATATCTGAGATCTTAGGAATAAACGCATTTTCTTCACTTTCTCTGCCAATTTCTTGCAACTTCCCCCCAAAATCATGAAAAATTCCACTAAACATTGATATTTATGTTACTTCCATCATAACCCTCAAACATGATCACAAATTCCAGAGCATAAACTCTGAGTCAACATAACTCAGTAGAGTGGCACTGAGTTTTGTCTATGTCTGAGGCACTCGGAATACTAGATGCATTTAAAATGGGCTGGCCTAGGACATTTCTAGCTTTTGTGAGAATGTGTCTACACCTTAGTATAATAACCCACATGTATACACAATGTCTGTAATGTACTCTTACCTGGTAGTAGTCTTCGTGTTGTATAGCATGCTCTAAGATATGTCAGCATTGTTCATAACAAAAATGCTATCAATCTTATGTGTATACTAATCTACTTTCTTTATAAAAAAAAGGCACAAATTTTTGTGAAGGAATTACAGACTGGGGAATGATGGAATAATAGACATATTATAAGTGATTCAATGCACTGTACTGATAAAATAAAATAAAATAAAATGGCCTGGCCTACAAGGAAATGGACTCATAAACAAAGAATTACAATATGGTACCCTAGGCAGAGTAAGACTTCATATTTTATAAAAGGTCAGATCATTGCATAACGGAAGGTGTGATCAAAACATAAGTGGAGAGCTGGGGATTTGGCTCAGTGGTGGAGGACAAAAAGGCTTTCTGGAATTAAATAGAATATGAACTTGGCTTTACAAGACAAACAGAAGTTTGAGATGGCTAAGCACGGGAAAGGCATTTCAAGTTAAAGGGAACAGGACACACAAAGGGAAAAAGGCCCAAACCTGCGTGAGAAAGAGAAGTCTGTTGGCACTGCTGAAGCAGAAGATGCTCCGGGGAGAAGGTGGAGAAGAGGACAGGCACCAGGTGACACAGGGCAGTCAACAAACAGTCATCAGCAGGGCAGTGTTCCAAGGAGCTGACAGCACCCAACGGGTTCGAAGTGGTTTCTTTTCTGTTTGGATTCTGTTTGATAATTAAATGAGAGTGGTTGGGCCCTATGAAGTTTCATCTTATTCAGTTCCATTCTGATATGAATTCTTGAGCAGGAAGGACAATGGCCTTAACTCCATCCAACTGACTGGAGCGTCACCTGTATACTCCAAGGGCAGCGGAAAGGAAGTTCTTTAACGTAATTATGTCGGAAAAGGTTCTTTTTCCAAATAAGGAAACTTTCACGGGTTCTAGGGATTTGGACATAGACATGTCTTTGGAGGCAGAGAGGGACACCATTCAACCCACTACACAGAGGAATCTTATCACTCAACTTGTGACCATCTTCAGTGGGATGTAGGCAGTGCAACACTCCATTGTTTGCATGCTTCCAGACTAGACATGTGGTCCTGGTTGGGAGGTATGAGTGACCACAAAGATGATCGTGTAATGCGGCTGTGGGAACTAGTATTAAAAGGGTGAAGACTCAGTCAGCAAGTAGGGATGAGGAAGGAGTGCTCCCAAACAGCATCACACAGCTGCTAACTGAGATGGAATACAGGGACGAAGTGTTATATCCCAGAAATCTCAAAAGTTGGAAGACATAGTGAAAATATTTTGTTGAGCTCTGCCCTAGTTATTTTCCTCCCTGCAGGGGCAAAATATATGACATGTGCAATTTAAAGGAGGAAAGGTTTATTTTGGCTCCCAATACATACAGGTTTCAGTCCATAGTTGGCTGGCTCCGAGACGGGGACACGGCAGAGGTAAGCTCCCAAGGGATGGTGACTGAGAAGCACGAGTTGTGTAGGGAGGATCCGAGGAGGGAGACAGCTCTTTGAGGTTATGCCCTCAGAGACCCGCCTCTTCTAAGCAGATCACACCTTCCAACAAGTCAGCAGGATTAAGCCCACATAATCCAGTCACTCCCCAAAGTGCTACTTCCGAATGCATGAGGCTTTGAGGGACATTTATATCTTTTTCTGGTGATCTTGGAATGTTAAGTATTGACTTTTGAGTAGCTGATTTTCTTGTCTTTTTCCTTCACCTAGTGGTAAACTGAGAGAAGAGAACATGTACGCTGGGTTGCCTAGAACCTAATAAACTGCCTGGTGTTTTGAAGACTTTCAATATAGGTTTTTGTAGGGGTTTCTTTAGTGGGTGGTGGTGGTGGTAATCATTGCTGATTTTTAAACTACTTTATTGGGAAATGATTGATGCAAAAAAGCTATATGAATTTAATGTATACAATTTGATAAGTTTAAAGAGCTATAAATATGATGAATATATATTTTTTTAAATAAATGGATAAGGGGATGAATAATTCCAGCATCAGGAAGAGATGGGAAGGAGTTAAGACTGAGAATGGCCAAGACTTCTTCCATTTGAGACAGCTCTGATTATAAATTCTTTATACAGTCATGCATTTTGTGCCTTCGAGTTGCTTAGACTGAGGCTAAGTCTGCCTCTACACAAACATTTCTTTCAAATAGTGTGAAGAGAATTGTGCGCCCTGAGGCTCTCAGTCTCTGACTAACTCTCTTCATTTCTGTAACCACAAGGCCTGTTTTAGTCCTGTTTTAGACCTCTGACACAGTTCTGGTTGTTCCTCTTTCATTCGCTCAACAAATATTTATGAGTGACCACCAAGTGCTCTGTACCGGGCCTGTGTATTCAGGAGGAGAAAGAACAGACACACGCTCCCCTCCATTTTGTTGATGTCTCTGAAGTGACTACTTTAGCAATCCCTAGAACAAAGAACAGTGGCCCCTTCCCGTCTACTGAGTACGTGTTTTTTACTGCTGCAGTACATCCAAATACGAGGCTACCATTCTATTCTACTTGGATTTTTTTGCAGTACTAAAAGTGGTATTCCTTGTGGTTTGTACAACCACGGGCCATGAATTATGTGTGATTTTTCTTTTCCGTACAAGAGAATACGTAGAACCGGAAGTATTCTGAGCACAACCACCTACAGCCTTCTGTTCTTTACAAGGAGAATATGTGATTGCTCTCTGTGCTATCAGAGGCACAAGGACCGGAAATGAGCCCCGACCATGCGAAGAGGTTGGGTTTGTCTAGGCATCTGTGGGAAACAGATTCTCTGTCAAGGCAGGGACAGGAACCAGCTTCCAAGGCGTTCAGGTTACATCAAGTAAGCGCTGCAGCTCATTAGGATCATCTGCCCAGTCAAACCAGGTCTCATAATTTTCTTTCTCATTGTTCTATCATTTTTTGCATTATTTTTCATAACTAAACCTACAATAAAACAAAAAGAATCCAACCAAATTAATGATAATGATTTTGTTACAAATAGCCGTTTCAAGGGCTGGGGATTTAGCTCAGCGGTTAGAGTGTCTGCCTTGGAAGCACAAGGCCCTGAGTTCGATCCCCAGCATCAAAAAAAAAAAAAAAAAAAAAAAAGCTCAAATAGCCATTTCATTAGTCTGTTCACTCATGGAAGTTTCCAAGCTTCAAGGGACCAGATACTTGAGTTAGAATTTCGTATTTGTGACATTTCAATATCGGTGTCATGGTTTTTTACTCTAAGAAATCTGCTTGTCCTGCAGAATTTTGGCTGCAATTCAAAAACCTTTCCATTAAATGAAATGTGTTCTGCAAACGTAATTGCAGAGGAATTAAATACACCAAATAGTTATCTACCACCAAAATGAGGAAATGAGCTATAGGTAAAAACAGTATCAGAAAATAGACATTAGAAAGAGGTTCTAAGGCATGTTCACCTGTTTTTGTTGTGGTCTTTTCTGGTCCAGTTTTGATGTTTTAAAAGAAAATTTAAAACCTTATACCTCATTTTTAAATGACACTATTATTTGACTTACACGAAGTGTCATTGGAGTCAATGGATTAAGGTCGTTTGCATTTGTACACCACTAACATGGTCAATTATACCCAGTATATTCGAGTGATACACAATAGGCAGTGGTTAGAAAGCAAGTGGAGATGTAAGATAAGTTTAGTTGAAGGTGGGTATGAACATATTGCTAAAAAGTTTTATTTGTTTTAATTTGCCCGAGTCTTCAACTTTAAATAGAAATTTTGATCAAACAGATCACTTGCTTTGGAATGTTTTAATTCTCCAAATACCACCAACTTTTCTCTTTCCTAGTGCCAAGTTCAGTGTTAGGTACATAGTGAATACTCAATATTTGTCAAATGGCTGAACTAAATGGACTAACAAACAAATAAATCCCACACCCCTTGCTCTTTCCTGATAGGAGTATATGTCAGTAAATACTTCCAATACTCATACTCAAGTCAGAAACGTTTGACTTACTCAACAGAGAATAGTCTTTTGCATTATAAGTGTAAACACAGCACTGGATGGATTTGATCCTTTGATCATTATTCTTCCTTGCTTAATGACATTAGGTCATAATTAACATTTAGTTAATTATTAGTTACTTATTTCTTTATAAAGATAATTTAAATTTGTTTATTTTAATGTATTTATTATGACTAGAAAGTAATTTTATCTATAAATAGTTTCCAACCCATATTGTGATCCTGATTAACCAGATAATTCATTTTCATGACTGATCTCAACTGTTGCAAGATATTTGCAAATCTAATGATCCTCAGTGATACTTCAGTCACGTCTCACACATACCACGATCCCGAGCCGAGCAGGTTGCAGCAAAGCTGTGCTTCTACTTGCGTGTGTGTGTGTGTGTGTGTACATAGGTGTGTACATATCTGTGAGTGAGAGCACTGACGGTTTTTCATTTGCTGATTTTACTAACACAATATTAATTTTTGCCTGCCCGCCCTCCAGGATTTGTGCACTTTCACTCTTCAGATAAGCAACCGAATGACCAGAGGAAGTCAACTTGAACGTAGAGAAGAAAGCCTCCGCTGTGCTGGAAGAGTATCCTTCCTGACACTTTCTCAGTAGCTGGCAGGATGCACAGGACTGCCAGGGTGTGATTAACCTTCTTAGATCAGTCCCCATAGTTGTGCAATGCACTTAAAAATGCAGGTGCTAAGATGTGATGTCACAGAGACAAAAACTGCAGGTAAAAACTAGCACAAAGCAGATAAGCACTCTCTGGCTGGGATAGAGAGTGCTAAGCCCTCCTGAAATAATTAACCCTTCCTCTGAAAACACTATGTTCCAGATGTGAACTGCCCAAACTTGTTTTGGAGCAGATCTGTTTTATGTCCAGAGAGTTTGTGCACTGACTCATGTTCGTACAGTTCAATTCGTGGATCATTAAACTGTCTTGGAGCTTAGCCCATTAATTGATCTAGGAGCCTAGTGTGTTTAAAAAAAAGTCTGTTCTTTCTATTCCAGTTAAAGATGAGAAAAGACTGCTTCTGCCAATGTTTATTGGGTTATCCTATTGGATTAAAAATGGATCCCCATCCCGTCATGCGTATGGGCAAAAATTACCAGAGCCCTTCCTAAATTGACCGGTTAGATCTATTGCTTTGATGTCTACGAGGCCCTTAGATTAATTTAGGTAACAGGAAAATGTGGCAAGGTATAGTCTTGTCTCTAGTGGACAAGACACAGGAATAGGAATTGAAAGATTTGCATGCTAATCTTGGCTGAGCCTTCAAAGAGTTGTACAGCTTCCTTAAAGAAGAGCAACCCTCTCAGCACTCGTTAGATCCTCTCGACATGTAGAGGTAGGTTTAGAAAGGTGCTTTCAGCATCTCCTTTTAAAGGTGAAAAGATTGAGATAGTTTCCCCAGGTTAAGCCATAGGTAAGGGCCAAAGCCAAGACTCTCAGCAGAGTTACTGTAATAATATATGTGAAAGGACTTTTAAAAGTAAAAAGATTTATTATTCTTACATAGGAGGGACACTCAGTAGACACACTTACGTGCTGAAAACTGGAAAGAGGGTGGAAGAAATAGTGAAACAACTGGTGGTGATGGTAGGGATGGTGCCCACTTGATTTTGAGGACTAACACATGCTAGCCAAAAATGGCAGATCAACTAAATGTAGTCTCATCGTAGGAGAATTTATATGCACCTAAGAACCTGTACATAATTCTTTATAGCAACCATATTCGAAATTGTGAAAAATTTGGAAGCAATAAGATTTGATAGGTAAATGGATAAACAAATCGTAGTATATCCAAACGGTGAGCTATTTCTCAGTGACAAAAAGAAATGTTATCAAGTCATAAAAAGGCATTAATCTTAAATTAGTATTAGAGTCACGAGAAAGAAGCCAGTCTGAAAGGCAACATAATACATAATTCCAGTTAAATGACATTGTTGAAAAAATAACTATAGAGACTGTTAAAATATCAGTGATTTCTAGGGGCTCAGGGAGAGAGAAGGAAGCATTAAATAGATTAAGCACAAGGAATTCCTTAGGGTGGTGAGACTATTCTGTAAGATACTGTAATTGTAAATATCTGATACTGTGCACGTGTCAAAATGCATAAGGCTTGACAGCACAAAGAGTGAACCTTAATGTATGAAAATTTGAAAAATCACTTAGGAGGTTGGGTGATCCAAGGATGATGGCATGCAGGAAGCGAAAAAATGATCTAACTGTAATAAGAGGGTATGAAACAATTTCACTGAAGGAGGTGGGCGGGAAAGGTCCTGACTTACGTAATTTTGGAAATGAGTCTATAAAGCTAAAGGCAAAAGAAAATGTTCATCATGGGGCTGGGAACTTAGTTCAGTGGCTAGAGTGCTTACCTCGCAAGCACAAGGACATGAGTTCGAGCCCCAGCACCAAAAAAAAAGAAAAAAAAATCATCGAACTGTACTTCGGCTGATTTTAGTTGTACAATTGTTTCCTAGGGAGTTTCAGGTTAATAAATCCAATACTGCCCTCCACACATACTGGAATCGTGATAAAGTAAGTGACTGCAGATGGCAGAGACAGATTCTCACGGAGCAGTAGTTCACAGAAGAGCAATGGGAGTTGGATGCATTGGACTGGAGCTGGAACTATCAGTCAGAAGTCTTATTTAGCTAACATACATGCATGTGGTTACATCGAGAAATATTTATAGGTATGTGTATGTACAAAGGTTAACATGCACATGTGTATTTCCTGGTTCTGTCACTCAGAGAGCCTCGGAAGCAATGATGCCACAGTAGCAAGAAGTCCTAGTTCTCCAGTAGGAAGAACCAGGGCTCCTCGGAAAAACTGCTGATTCTAAGATTGGGTCAGCATATATACAAAATGATCCAGAAGGATCTTGTGGTGCTGAAATCAAGGAAGTGTTGAAAACACACATGCACGCACACACACGCACGCGCGCACACATACACACACACACGAGATGATGAGGGCGATCAAAGGAATACAGGTGCCTGCTGAAAGAGTTCCTAGTGGCCAAACTTGGAACAATTTGGGCAATAAATAATGCCATGTTTCATTCAACCTGAAGTATGCAACACTTCTGAGTTTATACAGATAAGCATGCTCTAAGTGAGGGAGTGTATTTTGAGGGGGCGCGATGGCGATGTGTCCTTTATTGTAATAATTTTTTTGTGGTTTAAACATTCACCATAATTTTTTTTTTATCATACCGCACATGCTGCTGCCTCCCAAATTTATACCTTTAGCCCAAATCTCTTCCTGGCTCACGAGACTTATACATCCAACTGCCCACTTAGCATCTCCACATGGATGTCCAATGGACATCTCAGTCCCAGCCTTCCCCAGACTGGCTTTTCAGTACTCTGCCAATTACCTCCCATGTTCACCTCATGACCTTCTCAACCCTACTCTACACTTGGAGTCATCCCGAGCTCTTCTTTCTTTTTCACACACTGTACCCACTCCCATTCACAGAACTGATGATTCTGTTCTTCAAAATGTATCCAGAGTCTGTCCACTTCTTGCCACTGTCACACCACCATTATCTCCAGCTCAGATGACCTCACCGGTCTCCTAAAACTTCCTCCCTTCCCCTAATCCCCACCCTGACCCTGTTCTTACCACCCCACAGTCTCTTCCTACAAAGACTGATCCAGGTCAGCAGTGATTCAGATTATGACATGTGTCTGCTCCTAACAGCTTCCATCTCGCTCAGAATAAAAGAAAATGTCCCAAACTATGAGCTTGAAAACCTTATATGATCTGACCTTACCTTAAGTCCCAACCTCAACTTCCTCAGCCTTCCCCTAGGGTTATCTGCCTCAGACCCACAGAGCCTGCACACTCACACAGCTCCCTACACACTCGCAGCATCGCCTGGCTTTGCTCCTGCTGGGACCTTTCTCTGGAAGGCCCTTCCCCTGTATACACGTGGTTTGCTGTCTCATTTCCTCCAGGTCTTTACTCAATGTTATCTTTTTCATTTTTAAAAAGGTTTATTTTTTCGGTGTTGAGGATTAAACCCAGGGCCTCATGCATGCTGGACATGTGCTCTACCACTGAGCTACATCCACAGCCCAAATGTCATCTTTTTAAAGGAGGATTTCTATCATCTAACTTTTATGCACACATCTTCTCATCCTCTTTCTCAGCATTATTTTTTTCTCCTTGGCACTCGTCACACATGTGTGTGTGTTCACGTGTTCACTGACTGAGTGATACTTTCTCCCCATCTGATAGCAGGCTCTGATTTTTTTTCCTTTTTGCTTTCTTGTACTTCCAGCCCAAGGTAGTGTTCATCCAGAGCAGTGTTCATCTGCCTGTGGCATTTCAGCTAAGGCTGTAAACTAAGCCACTTTTCTCTCACAACATTCACTGACAGTCTTTGTTTGTGCCTACAGGAGATCTTGCTTATTTTTGTGATTCAAACTAATTTACCACTAGTTTCTCCAGGATTATTTGTACCCCTTTCACGACCCTGAGGAATTTGTTCCTCAGCTGTGAATGTGGATGCTGAGTCAAAGGGCAGCTCTCCCTGAGCCTGCAAAGCCTGTACTGCCTGCTCGTCCACGGTAGCCCCGGAGCTGGTCCCTCAGCCGGCCCTGCGCTTGAACCCGACATGTCGCCGCCATGCAAGTGCCATCTGTTCTGTTACATAACTTGAGAGCTGGAACAGTTTTCAGTGGGGGATTTGCTGCCCAAATGGAATCATTTTTCAGAGAGCAGATTAAGCTTTCTTTGCTGGGAAAAGGAGAAATTATCAGAAAAGCTATCCCTTCATGAGCATAAATAAACCTTTCTCCAAAATGCATAAAGAGGATAAATTTGTTTCACTAATATTTCCCTGCATTAAAAAATGCACACAGGGATATAGTTCAATTTTGTAAGTGCAAAATAAATTCTTAACTGTGAAAAATGGAGTTATTAATAAGTCTTAATTTTGTTTGGATCATTAGGCTGTTCCAAGTAGAATTTGGAGTTGGGGCAGGCAGGGGAAGCGTTGATTGCTGAGGATTTAACAAGCTTATTAGCATTATAGAGTGGATTTTTTTTCATGGGAAGGGCAGACAGCACCTCCATCAATGACCTGCCATCAGTAAAATAGATGCTCTGATTCGTTTTTATAACATTGTCCAATGTGATCCATGGTTACCTGATCTGACCAAAGAAAACCATTTATGAAATAGCTAGCTAGAGTTAAAGATTTATAATGTAACTTTGTAGAATAGATTTTCTCTCGTTAAATTTACTCATTTAGACAATCCTTGATTCTGTGCCCTTGTTCTTACTGGCTCCTTGACATCAGGTGCCGAGGATTTATGTTAAATAGCACTAATGTGACTACATAGAACTAATATACATACTTTCTCAGGTTGCAAAAACAGAGATTTTCTAACCTTTGACTGATTTTAGTGGGAATAAAATTGTCAATACAGAAAAATATAACAAAAATAAATACAGCTTATTGTAACTACTACTATGTGAAGATGAAATGGCTGATAGGTTTTGTGTACTCTTCTGTACGATTTGTGTGCATTCAGGTTTTGGGGGGGTGCTGGGGATCAAACTAGGATGTTGTGCTTGCTAGGCAAGTTCTCTGCCACTGAACTAAATCCCCAAACCCCATGAATACATTTGTACAAAGATTGACCCTATTATATATACAAAGCAATATTATTTTGCTAACAGAAAGAGAATCAGTCACATTTTGTAGCTGTTTGGTTTTTATTTTCTCTGTCTTCACAGTTAGCATCTATTATGGTAAGGGATATTAGTTTCTCATTTATAAGAGTGGTGACATTTTCTTTTTAAATAGACATATTTACATTTTAAAACAAATCAACTAAAGAAAACTATGACCTAGGACCTAGAGTGTAGCTCATTGGTGGGGTGTGTGCTTAGCAGGCACGAGCCCTGGGTTCAGTCTGCAGCACACACACACACACACACACACACACACACATACACACAAACACACACACAAACACACACATGCACAAAACATAGGAATATATAAGTGATTTAGAGGTGGCAAAAAGCATAAAGATGACTGCAAGTGACTAAAATTTGAAAAACAGGGTCCAGCCCATCCTGTCTGTATCTGAATTCCCTAAATAGGGACCCACATCCACTTCTGCAAAATACCAGAAATCCAATATAAAGCTAGTCTTAAAAGCAGTTAAAGAAAAGCAATAAATCACTTATAAAGGAAAGCCCATCAGAATTACAACAGACTTCTCAATACAAACCTTAAAGGAAAGGAGATCTTGGAGTGAAGTGTTTCAAGTCCTAAAAGAAAACAACTTCCAATTCAACTGATACATCCTGCAAAATTTAGCTTTCAAAATTGATGGAGAAATAAGATATTTCTATGATAAAGAGCACTGGAAGAAATTCATGACCACAAAACCAGCACTCAAAAAAATTCTTAAGGATATACCAGAAAGAGAAAATGAAGCTAACAATGCCAAGATATCCAATAGAATGAATGCAGCAGGGAGGCTGAGCAATTAGGTATAAGAGAAATAAAGGAAATCAGCAGCAGGAAAATAGCCCAATGAGAGGAATAAGTCAATACCTATCAGTTCTAGACATCAATGTGAATGGTCTCAATTTGCCAATCAAAAGACACAGATTAGCAGAATGGATCAAAAAATAGTTGTATACGAAACTACATTTAATCCAAAAAGAAATTTATAGACTAAAAAATCACAGGATGGAAAACAATATCCCTTGCAATGGGAACATGAAAACAAGCAAGAATAGCTAATTTCAGACAAAGCGGACTTTAAGCCAAAACTGATCAAAAGAGGTAAAGACGGTCACTACATATTGGTTAAGGAAGCTATTTAATGGGAAGAGTAACAATTACAAACATATATGCACCAAACAATGGTGCATCAAACGTCATAAAACAAACCCTAATGGACATAAAGAAATCAGATAAACATCAATACAATTATAGTAGAAAACCTCAATACCCCACAATCACAAATAGACAGATCACAAAACAAAAAATCAACAAAAAGATATCAGAATTGAACAAAATCTTTAAACAAATAGACTTAAAAATATACACAGTGCTCCACACAGCAGCAGAATACACATTCTTCTCAGCAGCACATGAGCTTTCTTCAAAATAGAAGACAAACAAGCCAATAAAGCATGCTTAAGTAAATACAAAGGGATCAAAAATTTACCATACTTATCAGATCGTAGTACAATGAAACTAGAAATCAATGGCAAAGAAAGCACAGAAATTATGCAAATGCATGGAAATTAAACAACACACTCTTGAATAATCAATGCATCACAGAATAAATTAAGGAAGAAATAAGACAGTTTGTAGAATTAAATAATAATGCTAGTACAACATACCAGAACTATGTGACTCACTAAAAGCAGTCCTAAGAAGTTTATAGCTGTAAATGCCCACATCAGAAAACAGAGCAAGTGCAAATAAATAACCTAATAATGTACCTCAGAGTCCTAGAAAAATAAGAACAATCCAAATCCAGACCTAGTACAAGGAAGGAAATTATAACAATCAGAGCAGAAATCAATGAAATGGAGACTAAATAAACAATACAAGAATCAATGAATTCAAGAGCTGGTTCTTTGAAAAAATGAAATAGGTAAACTTTTAGCCAATCTCACCAAAAAAAGGAAAGAAAACATACAAATCAATGCAATCAGAAATGAAAAAAGGTGAAAGAGCAAGGGACACCACCAAAATCCAGATGATTATTAGCTACTACTTCACAAACCTCATACGCCAACAAATTGGAGAATTCAGAAGAAATGGAAAGACTCTTAGATACATACGAATTAGCAAAACTGAAACAAGGAGCCTTAAAAATCCTGAATAATCCAAAAACAGGCAATGAAACTAAAGCAGTAATTAAAAAAAAAAAAAAAACCTACCAAGAAAAGCCCAGGACCTGATTGATTCACTGCCAAATTGTACAAGACCTTCAGGGAAGATCTAATGTCAATAATCCTCAAACTCAAATGAAATCAAAAGGGAAAGCATACTCTCAAAGTCATTCCTGGAAGCTAGTATTACACTGATTACAAAAACAGACAAGTACCCAACCAGAAAAGACAACTACAGGCCATTCTTTCCCATGAACATAGATACAAAAATCTTCAGCAAGATACTGGCAAACAGAATGCAATAAATCATCAAAAAGATTCTACATCATGACCAAGTAGGCATTATTCTAGGGATGCAAGGATGGTTCAATGTATGCAAATCAATGAATGTAATCCATCCCATAAACAGAAGCATGGACAAAAATCACATGATCATCCCAACAGATACAAAGTCTTTGATGAAATCCAATACCCATTCATGGTTAAAAGCTTGAAGAAAGTAAATATAGAAGGACCTTATCTCAATCTGATAAAAGCCACTTATAACAAATCTACTGCCAACAAAAAGTGAAAGCTTTTCTTCTAAAATCAGGAACAAGACAGGACTGTTCACTGTCACCACTCCTGTTCAACATTAGCTACAGCAATAAGGCCAGAGAAAGAAAAGGAAGATATATACAGGAGGAAGAAGTCAAACCGTCATTATCTGCAGAAGACATGACCTTCTACTTACGAGACCCAAAAAATTCCACCAAACCTCTCCTAGAATTAAAAACCAAATTCAGTAATATAACAGGATGCAAAATCAACACACAAAAATCAATAGTATTTCTATAGATTAATAATGAACTCACTGAGAAAGTAGGAAAACAATACCATTCACAATAGTATTGAGAAAATTAAATACTTAGAAATTAATCTAACCAAAAAAAATGAAATACCTCTACAACAAAAAATACATCACTCTGAAATGAGATTGAAGAGATCTAAAAATGAAAAAATATTCCTTGTTCCTGGAGAGGCAGAGCCAATAAAGTCAACATGTCTATACTTCTAAAACTGATATACATGTTTAACACAATCCCAATCAAAATACCAACAGCGTTCCTCACAGATCTAGAGAAAAAAATCCTAGAATTCATAGAACCAGAAGAGACTCAGAATAGCAAAAGCAATCCTGGGCAACAAGAGCAAAGCAGGAGGTGTCACGATCCTGGATTTGAAGTTATATCACAGAACTACAGTGATGAAAACAGCATGGTACTTGCACAAAAACATTTATGTGGACCGGTGGAACAGAATAGAGGAAGCAGAAATGACCCCAGATAAATTCAGCTACTTGATCTTTGACAAAGTGGCCAAAAATTTACACTGGGGGAAAGATAGCCTGTTTAATAAATGGTGCTGGGGAAATTGGATATCCACGTGCAGAAGATTGAGTCTAGACCCACATATCTCACTGCAATAGGTACCTTTCTAGAGTCAATGGTTTGCAAGAGAGCAGATTTAATACAGGACAAATACGAGTTCCAACATTCACACACAAAACTCAAGTACAAGAAGAGTGCAGAACATCTCTCTATGCACTGGAGACCTGAAAGATCCAATCGCGGGCTGGGAGCCCATGGCAATGTCCCATGTACAACCATCTCTGCACTAAAAGGCTGAAGAAATCTATACTGGAACCTGGTTACAATACTCGCAGCAGAGATGAAGACCAGAGCTCCTCTGAAGCGAACAGCAGCCATCCCTGAGAACAGCAAAGCCCCAAGCTCCTTTGGCGATAAGAACAGCCAAGTTCATTCAGGGAAACCAGCCAAAATAGAGCTTCTCTTGGGAAACAGCCAGCCACTATCTTCTGCTCCCATTCTCCTTTATGTTGTGTTGGCAGCAATCCTCAGGCAGGTCTTCTACACCCAGAACAACACCAGTTCAGTTCAGCGGGGCGTTCCTGCTCAAAACTCTTGAAGACATGGGCATAGGCAAAGACTTTCTGACTAGCACCCCCAATTCCACAAGAAATAATACTGAAAATCACTAAATGGGATTATATCAAATTAAAAACCTTCTTCATAGCAAAGGAAACAACCAACACAGTGAAGAGACAACCTACAGAATGGGAAAAATTTTTTGCTAGCTATTCCTGTAATTGAAGACTAATGTCTAAAATATATGAAGCACTCAAAAAAAAAAAATAAATTAGACTTCCCCCCCAAATAAAAGCCCCAATCAAAAATTGGGCAATGGAAATGAATATACACTTCTCAGAAGAAGTACAAATGACCAATAAATAAATGAAAAATGTTCAACATCACTGGCTGTTAGAGAAATGTAAAGTTAAAACAACACTGAGATACAATCTTACTCCAGAAAGAACGGCTATTATCAAGAAATCAGATAACAAATGTTGGCCAGGCTGCAGGCAAAAAGAGAACGCTTCCTCATCTTTGGTGGGAATGTAGACTAGTACAACCA
Organism: Hystrix cristata; assembly: GCA_004026905.1. Taxonomy (NCBI): domain Eukaryota; kingdom Metazoa; phylum Chordata; class Mammalia; order Rodentia; family Hystricidae; genus Hystrix; species Hystrix cristata. The sequence goes on along the minus strand of PVJO010003933.1, from coordinate 52,524 downwards.
CTATGGAAATCACTATGGAGATTCCTCAAAAAACTAAAAATAGAAATTCTATTTGACATAGCTATTTCCCTTCTAGGTGTCTTTTGGAAAGATTAAAGACAGCATATTACAGTGATACATGCATGTCCATGTTTATAGCAGCACAATTTATAATAGCTAAATGTTGGAGTCAGCCTTTATGCCCATCCACAGATGAATAGATAAAAAAAGTTTGTTATTTATGCACAGTGGAGTACTATTCTGCCATAAAGAATGATAAACTTCATGCATTTGTAGGAAAGTGAGAATAAAATGTTAAATGAAATAAATCAGACACACAAGCTCACATGGTTTCTTTTACATGAAAAAGCCAAAACATAATAAAGCACAAAATAAAAAACAGGTAATAGGAAGTAGGGAAATCTTTTTCAAACAGGAAGGGGAATAAGACATGGTAGCAGGCGGAGGGTGGGGAGAGAAAAGGGATTAAAAAAACAGAATGAAGAAAAAACAGGAAATAAGAGCTTTTTGTAAATGGGAAGGCAACTAAGAGTTGGAGGGAGTAGGGAGACATGGGAGGGAAAGGGGATGAAAAAATAATTAAGATGTGTTATGTATATGTACAAACTCCCCATGCTAAATATAATCATTATGTATTGCAAACATGGACTAACATAAATAAATAAATAAATAAATAAATCTGTTAAAGTGTGATACTGTGGCTATTATCAAAACCTGTGGTTCATGGTCTTAGTGAGATTAACTAACTCTCAGAGAACACATTGTGGATCCTGGCGTGATCTCAATTCTATCAGATTCTGAAGTCCAGTGTTCTTCACCAGAGACTTACACTGTCTCACACACTCTTTCACAAAGTTCCATTGCACCAAATTCTTTCTATGTTCCAGCCATGGTTTTGCTGCTTTAATTAATAAACTCATTTTCTTTTTAGAAAATAAAATAAACTGGAATTAACAAATGAAAAATAATTAGAAGAAAAGTTAGCTACTCAAATTACTTGTATGATTTTTTTAAAGCCCTGTGACAATATCTACAAGGTGATGAGAAATTCTCCCCCCAGACACACAGAACGAGAAAATTCCTGAACTATGTATCAGAAAGCCCCAGATTCTAGTCACAACACTGCCAGTGACCCCTGTATCTATTCACCTTGAAGGACTTACTCCATTTCTTTGGCTCAGTTGTTTTCAACCCAGAAATGAGAAGAATAGACTAGCTTGATTACCTTCAAAATAAAAATGCAATTTTTAATAACTAAAAAATTACCAAAGTGAATAAACTGGCCTTGAATAAGTCATACATCTGAGTTAGAATCATAGAGGATTTTCTAAATGACCAAAAAATAAATTACAGAAAACCACAAGCACAAAAGATATGCTTTCAAAAGAGCATAATTATGGGGAAGTACAGAGTTACATCTAGACACTGAAAAACCATGAAAGGATCCCTGCAGGCAAGAGGAAACCACACAGAGTAAGACGCACACAGCATTGTGATAGAGCCATAAGCACGCCCAACTTGTTGGACCAGAGGAAGAAAAAAATGCTATATATTAAATGACTTGTTGTTTCCATTCCTAAAATATGCAGCCTGTCTGGGTCATTATGACACGAACTTAATGTTAAATTATTCCTTAACTTGGGGTCAGTGCTCAGTCATTGGGCAGAAGTTGGGAAAACTCCATTTCTGGGCTATTTTTCTAGAAAGGTAGAGAACCACGGCCAGTGCATGAAACCTTTAGATAGGATTTATTGGGCCACACTTACATTGCTTCAGAACATCTTGCATGTCATTGACTGCTTGCGTGTTATTGATCTGAGGACAATGTCCAAATTAAAATATTTTTAATTATGGCTCCCATTGAGTTTCTCTTGACAAAACTGCTATCTACCCCTTTAGGTGGTACCAGTCCTTGACTCAGTATTCTGAAGCAAAAACACTCTGCTAAGGGAAGAGGGACACTAATAAGGCAAAACTGTAGCAAAAAGCCTTGGCCAGAGCTGCTGAAGACTACTGCAGAGCTCATTAGTATGCACAGAGGCCTAAGAAAGGATTAAATGGCTTTCCAGGGCTCCTTTGAGGATCAAGGTGGTATAGAAAGCTTTAGTAATTAACACATTTGAAGGGAGAAAAGGCTGAGCTTACTCACTTATTTTTAAAAACTCTATGTCTTTGCGTATGCTGGAGTACTTCTGAGGATATTTAAAGTTGGAATCTTTTCAACTATATGTCTTCCCAGACAGCTGGGTAATAGAATGAACTGCCGTGGGTGGAGCTGAAATGTCATAATTTACACGAAGTAATTTATCTTTCTGGTGGGGTATCAAGATATGCCGATGACTAGATTCATTGCTCGAATAATTTCCTAGTAACAACCTTAAAAAGAAAACATTGTTTTGAACCTGAAACCTTCTTGCATTTGAAAGCCCATGTGGAATTCTCAAAGATTACATTTTCGAAGGGGTCAGAAATCAGTATACGTAGAAAATTTCAAATACTACCTGCTGCAGTGGCTGTTCTCTGAGCTCTACACATGTCCCAGGAAAGGCTGTTAGGCTATTTGTTGAAGGAAAATCAAGAAGAAGGGGAGAGAAGGAAGCAAAAATCTCTCTGTTGTGTAGGGAAGTGAGTTTGTGCAGAAGACATTGAAAAACTTCCATGAAATTTGCTTTTTTAAAGGGTAAAAATACAAACGTAGAGTCCGGGGGATACCTAAGCCCGAGGGAACACATATTAGTGATTTTTGAGCAGAATACAAAAATTCTGAGAGGAAAAAGAAAAATACTTTTGCAAAGGGGATGCTTCCCACACCCAAAGCGAAATTTAAAAATACTCAAGCAAAACGAGTAAGTAATTTTGACAATTATGAGGCCCCCACACAAAATCAACAAAAACTCTATATACCAGAAATTCCAGGGCACTTGCAGATATTATTTTTTAAAAATGACTGTATAACATCTCTGAAACACAAAGCTGAGCCATGAAAGTATAGCTGACCATACATGTATTATAGATTTTCTTAAACCCTCTCACTTCTGGAATTGGCCAATTTTAAACCTCTCAAAGTGAGCGAAGAGGCTATGCACCAACCAGGCTCTAAAATGCCCTACCGCTCTGTACTGTAGCAATGAATGTATCTAATCAAAAGGCAAAAAAAGATTGTAGAATCCCCTGTAATTGTGTTAAAATATTTTAGCAACATCTTCTCTGTCTAACATAGCTTAAAAGTGGTTTTCTTTTGTATTTCGTTTTCCTTTTTTTCCCAGGAGAGTAAAAAAGTGTATTTGTTACAGGAAATAACTTGGCACTGCTCATACTAAGCAAACCAAGACGTCGAAACGTACGCATAACAGATTTCGGAATGACAAGGCAAGCAAATTACACAGAGTGCTTACGGTTTCAGAAAGAAGAGTGCTCAGAAAGTTCTAAATTACATGTAGATGCTAAAACAAAAACATGGCGAGGTAGAGGGTAGCTGGTAATGATGGGTGCTGGAGCTTTCTTCACTTACAGATACTTTGGGTCATTTGGGTCACGGATGCGCAAGTCACCAATCCCCAGTACAGCAAGGAAAGGCCGTGAATATGGACGGATAATCGCCCTCTCTGAATGAAAGGTACGAATCCGGCAGTGCTCAACTAGATGGACACGTGGTGATGTGTGGGACTATGTCATGCCCGGGGCTCTGTGACGCCCTCACTCTGCTCCATAACGGGCTGGCTGGAGCAAGCAGTTTCAGTAAACGAGTCCAGTCTGCTGTCCCCTCTTGCAGGTCACATGGTGACTGGACAAGCTTCTGTGTTCCTGGGGTGGACGGCGTTGGGATTCGCCTTGCTGAGTCACGCCAAACTTGTTGGGCGTGTAACGTCAGTGCTTTAATTGAAGTGCCCTCAGGAGCATGTAGAAGCAGAGACCCACCCTCCCCCTTCTGTGCTGTGTGTGTGTCAGTGACACGGGACAAGGTTCCACACCAGATGAGATTAATATGAGCCAGTCCTGGGAAGGGTTTATCTGGTTTTTGTCTTTGTTTGCTTCGTTTTCAGTTAAAAGAAGGAAAACCTGGACACTTCTTATAGATTTGCCCAAGGAAAGGCATTTTTCTAATATTTCCGTCTATGCAAAAGAGCACACTGGGAGAGAATGAAGGGTAAGACAAGAATTATATCCCCCGCGCCAACCCCCACCTCCAAGACATTTCTTTCTTGGAATAGGTTCTACAGGTGCTAGAGTGTAATTCCAGTGATTAAGATCTTGAACTTACACAGAACTTTAGAGCTGACCAAACACTTTCACATCAGTAATTTCATTTTTACCTCACAGTATCCCCTGAGGTGAGTCAGGATTGTTCTTCTCTTTTGTGTGTTGATTTTTTTGGACCTGGCCTGTAACATGTATATAAGTTGTATTCATTTTACAAGTAATTTTTATTGTTCCTCACAAGTGTGTATAGGAAATTTTGTAACAGAGGTCGTCCTGCAGCCCTTACAATTACACACACCACCCTACCCCAAAATAGAGGGAAGAATGATACACAAGAGAAAGTGAGTGTTGACATCTTACCTAAACTTTTCTGAAAGAGGAAGCAGGCCGAAGAGCAAAGGAAAAGGGAAGCTAACTCCTTCCTCTTTCATTCGATGTGAGGCTCTGATGAAAACGAGGATGCCAAATACTTCAAGCCTGGTCAGTTGCCATAAAAGAACACATAATTACAAGTATCAGAGAGCAGAGTTAAAATTTTTCTAAGTGTTTTTAAATGGCAGCATTTAACACAGGGCATGCAAATGTGTGTGCTAAGTGAAATACCATGAGGTTTCACGTTTATATCGTCTCAGAGTTTTTACTTCTTTTCCACCCTGACAACCAAACAAACTCTCTCTCAAGTTTTGGGCAACTTATCTCACAAAAGAATCTCATTTTCATTTATTTAATGATGTAATACGCTATTGTCCCTTTTAGCGATTCTCACAAAACTACTTTTTAGAATTGTTTAGAGTGGCCTTGATTATTGGCTCTAGTCTTAGATTTTTCTGCCTTTGGCAGTCTCTAAATCTGCTGTCTGACTTCCTGTCTGTGTTTCTGTCCCTGTCTTTCTCAATGCCTTTCATTTCACCTTCTCTCTCTTTCTCCCACTGAACACCATCCCTCCCCCACCTCATGTCTGTTAACTGATGTACTTTCTGTATTAGGAACAGTACCAACTCATAAAATATTTTCCTCCTTAGGCTCTTTCATATCAGTATTTTGTTTTTACTACAGCCTGCCCTAAAATATCTTATTAGATGTACTTAAACTTTTGCCTCCAATGTCAGTTGTAATACTTTGTCATATGTATGCAATAATGAAAATTTGAGCTGATCCAAATGTTTGTCATTGGGAGATTGGTTAAATAAATCATGATGAACTTATAAAATGGAACACTGCACAACCATACATCTGTTTATTGGTATGGAAGGCTTTGTGACATATTTTTACCTGGAAAAATAAATTAACCGAGAAGTATGTTTAATATAAAGACACTTGTCAGTGTTCATATTTGCATTGTAATTGTTTTAGAAGAGTTGATCCCAAATTGTTTCAGGAAGTCCCCTCTTCATAGTGGAAGCAGCAATTATTTTAACTTTGCATTTATGCTTTTCTTATATGTATTGGTTTTGTGACAAATCCAGGCATGTACAAATGTGATTTGTCACTGCTACCATTTGTCACCCAAAGGAAATCACAAGGGTCCACTTTCCTATGGTCTCACTATTGCTTGTTTTTTTTGTTTTGTTTTGTTTTTTGGGTTTTTTCCCATTCTCCGCCTTGTCCATTCACACCAGACAAGCTGCTACACTGAATTATAAGCCAGCTGTGTGCATCTTTTGGTGCAGGAAGCTGAAGGAAATGTTTCTGATGGGTGCTCAGCTGCAAAAAGACAGAAGACAAACCGAAGCTGTTGCCGGCCTCTTTGCTTTCCTCTCCACCCCAGATCTCACAGCATCCAAGGGATGCACAGCCCGGGGAGCCCAGCATGGCCCCGCTCCCTGGTGACAGCAGCAGTGAACATCATCCATCACTTTCAGGCTCAGACCCGATTCTCCTCTGGGCCAAGGCCAAGATCTATACCTCACAATGCCCTGTTTATAGCCTCCAATTGACTCAGCCACAGCCCAAAGGTGGTGATACGGCCCTGGCTGTGGCTGCCTCTACAGATCACTACCAGGGAAATTCACCATGTACCCAAGATTAGGAGAATCAGGACAATGTTTAACCCATTTAAATAAGCTGCTGCCTTCAGTTCCTAAGCAATGCCCTCCATGTACACAGTTATATACACCACAGCAATGAGTTTTTAATTATTCTTATCTACTTCATAGATGACTTAACAAGTAGGGCACTTCGTTGCTGTCCACTGCTTTGCTCTATGACAATTTCAAAGGTAATAAAATATGTTAGCGAATGATTTCAGTGATTTAGATTGAGCACTCCTCAGGTTGCCGGAGCTCAGTTGTATTATAAAAGTATATCCCCTGTTGCCCTCTGGGGAAGCGAGTGCCGTGATAGAAACTCCAGCTCTACAGCAGGAAGCCACTATCATCGGTGCAGGGACCAAGGAAGACAGTTGTGTCCCTGGAGGACAAGGTTGCTGGTGGAGGCTGGAGCCAGCCTGTCTCCAGGGAACTGGGGCTGTGGAGAAGAGACAGCTGCTGATACAGACACTGCCCAAGGGAGGAAAGGGAAGGAGTGAGATCTGACTTTCCCCTCCTCTCGCCCTCTAATCCCATGCCAGAGCCTCACATTGCCCAATCCACACCAGAAGCTGGCTGACGCCGCTGGGTCCTGGGAGACAGAGCCAGAAAGTCAGCTCCCGGTGACACACACAGAGCAGGGAAAGAGCAGGGAAAGGGGATCTGTAAGGAATGCAAACCTCAAGTGCACTCCAAACATTCCAAACTGCACTTCTCATCTCCCTCAGAGCCCACCCTGGTCCCCAGAAACCGCAATCACCCAGGTCAGAAATGTGGCTGTCATCTGTGACTCCTTTCCATTCTCATACTGACAATTAATTACCGAGTCCTTTGACCTCGTCTCCTTAATCTCTCAGAACAGTCTGCTGTCCTCCATCCATATTCCGTCTCAGGTCACCTCCGTTTCCAACACCAGCCTCTCTCTTACTCCCCTTCCAATTCATTTTACCCAGCATAATCTTTATAAGGTACAAATCTGATCACGTCCACCTCTTGTTTCCTGTTTCTCCCATGAAGTACAAATGTACAGTCCTCAAGATAAAATCCAGACTCCTTTTTTTTAAATGAAGCCCTTCTAATTTGGCCCCTTCAGCCTTGATTATTTGTTCATTCATTCATTCATTTCTCCATAACAAATGTTCACTAAACGCCGACCCTGTGCCGGGTACTGGGACAAGCACCGGGGACCTTCCCTACTCTGAGTGATCCAGGCTCTCACCACTCAGCAGCCTGAACGATATTCCCTCTCTCCTTCCTCTTCCCCAGGCAGTCTCTGCCTCGCCTGCTCCCTGCTCCCAGCTCCCAGCTTAATCTTATTCTTCGCTTGTGTCTTAGACAAATCTTCCTCCTTATTCTCCAGGTCTGGACTTGGGCCTTTTCTAAGTGACCCCAGAGTGTCTTGTGCATACTTCTTTCATGAGTTATCTGCATTTTATTATAATTATTCCTTTTACTGTCTAAATTCCCACACAGTGTATAAATTTCTTATGAGCAGGAGCTCTGTTTTATTCATTGTTGTATTACTATCACTTAACTCAGTGCTGGGCATATGTAGGACTTCAAATCTTCATTAAATAAATAAATTAAACAACAAGCACGAGGTTCTTTGGGACGATGCCCTATGAGGGACAGCTCCCCAAACTCAGGGGTAGCAGAACATAGGAACAGAAGGTTAAGGAAGACTTCTCTAAGAACATAGTATCTAAATTCTATTTTGAAGGACAACTTGGAAAAGTTATTGGAAGTTAAGAAGAAAATTGGGTGGAAAAGTCAGGGAAAAACATTCAGTATTAACATGATGAACTCAGAGGTATATTCTGGGAATCTGTGAACTTTGAATGGCAGTAATAGAGCCTGGTTTATGAAGCTTAAGAGACAAGGTGGTGAAAAATCAGGCTAACAGGAGGTATGAGGCACTGTGCTAAGCAGTTTAGACCTTCAACCAGAATTCCTGAGAGAAATTAAACAAGGAATTGAAATAATGACACTTGCATTTACAAATGGTGCTCCAGCAGCCGTGTGGTGAGGGAATCAGAGGTGAGCAAATCGGGCTGCATGAAATGCAGTTGAGATAACAAATGCTCAGGGTCTGAATTTGGACCGAGTGAAGAGATATTAAGTAGAATTGAAGCCAGGTGCGGTGGCACACACCTGTAATCCCAGGCTGAGGCAAGAGGATTGCAAGTTCAAGGACAGTTTGAGCAACTTAGTGAGACCCTATCTCAAAGTAAAATTTAAGAAAAGGTCTCAAAATATATCTCAGTGGCAAAGTACCCCTGGGTTCAATCCCCAGTACTGCAAAAAACAAACAAAAGAAAGAAGTAGAATTGACATGCATGTATGACAGATAAGGCAGAGAAAAATAAAAGGTGAATATAGAACAATAAATTTAATTTCACCATGTTGAGTTTGAGATCTCGTGGGCCATCAAGGTAGAAAAGCCCATTTGGACTAGATAGGTCTAAGCTCAGAAATGGTCCAAATTGAATACATGGGACAGGAGTGGCTATAGGAGTAAGAAGGTAGAATTAGAAAGGGGAAAGTATATGAGTGCCCACTGCACAATTCTTCCTCCTTTTCTTGAATTTAAACTTTTTCATAATAAACGTTGAAGGGGGGAAAGTGAGACCAAAAAATGCTGAAGACAAAATACTAAGTAACCAAAACTGGGAAGAAAATAAAGAAGCAACTCAAGAGGCAGATGGAAAAACTACCCAAAGGTGGTATCCTAGAAATTAAGGGAGGGGTTTTGAGAAGGAGGATGAAATAAACAGTGTCACATTCTGCAGAGTGGTAGAGTGAGAGAAGACCTCTAAATATCTGTTGAGTGGAGCATTTTTAAAGCTAGGTAAAGACAGTTTCTTAAAGTAGTGGAAGTATACAGTGGTCAGCATGTGAGAAAGTAGATGTGATAACTATAGACTACTCTTTAAAAAGTACTTGGCTGTGAGGAAAGAGCAATAGCAAATGACAGGTGTAGGGAACATTACCATTGGAAGTCTGCGTTTAAGATGGGAGGCACCTGTGCCTGTTTGAACACTAAGAGGGAAAGGACCAGGCTGAAGCTTGATACCAGCGAGAAAGGAAAGTAATCGTCCTAGAACCCCAAAGAAAAGGAAAGTAATAAAATCCAAACACAAACAAGGGAGGTATGTTTTCCTAGAGGAAGAGATAAGAATGGGAGGAGATGCAGGTAAATTTGTCGAAGAAGATGCAGGAAGTCAATCTATTCTTGTTTAAGTGCCTGTAGTTTCTTTGTGAAATATCGACAAGGACAGTCGCTGCTAAGGATAGGGGAAAGGACAACCCAAACCCCACAGCAATTTGAGAAGACGGAACTACTGGTTAGTAGTGCTTCTAAATATACTGTAAACATGTGCCAGTTCTCGTGGAATTAGAGAACTCCGGGGTAAAATAAAGTACTGTACTAAACTATACACAGCATAATTTAATTTTTCCTTTACATTTTCATTACCTAAGGATTAAAGATGCTCCTCAATTTATGATGAAACCATGCCCTGATAAAGGCACTTGGAACTTAAGACATCTTATGTTGTAAATGTATTTAATACACCTCACCTACCAAACATCATCTTAGCAACACGGCACACTGGAGAATGTTGGTTGTGCTCCTTCATGGTCACGTGGCTAACTGGGAGGTGCAACTTGCTGCTGCTGCGAGTTATGAAGAAGGGTTGCAGCCCATATCTCGGCCTGCAAGGATCAAAATTCAAAGTACGTATGGTTCCCACTGAACGGATATCACTTTCACACCATGGAAAGTTGAAAACTGTGAGTTGAGCTATTATAACTCAGGCACTGTCTTTATTTTTGCAAATATTAATCATAATTGCAGTATAATCTGCTTGGAGAAGTGTAGGAGGAAGAGAGGAAGTGCTGGTTGTGCAAACGACTGGCTGACAAAGTTCATATTGTTTTATTATATGCAGATAACTTCCTGTATAATAGGAAAAAAACTAATGAGCTTCTCCTACTGGCCTCTCAACACTCCATTTCTGACCCTGGATGTGTAGAAAAAACACAAATTACTTTTCCTCTCTATATTCACACTCAACACAGAGGACTCCTGTCACCAAAATGTGTGGTATTTCCTACCCCAACTAATTTTTGGAGAGTTGAGTATCATACTGTCATACTTTAACTCAATTCTGACACTTTCTAGCTGGAAGTAGCATCAGATCCCACAGTGAAGGGCTCAGTCTCACCAGACTGCCCCCACTTCAATCACAGGAAGGAGGCAGGCCCCAGGTTTCCACAGCTTCTGTCTGGCTACAAACTGGAGTTTCCAAGACTTCCTCCTCAGGTTCAATAATTTGCTAACATGGTTCTCAGATCCCCGGAAAACATTTTATTGACTATTACGTACTTATTACAAAGGGTACTTTAATGACGACATTTGAACATCCAGATGAAAGTACGAGGGGCTGGGGATTTAGCTCAAGTGGTAGAGCACTTCCCTAGCAAGCGCAAGGCTCTGTGTTCGATTCGCAGCTCCCCCCGCCCCCCCAAAAAAACAAACTATATAAGGCAAGGTCTGGAACAGTCCCCACGGTGTAGGATGCAACTCTCCCAAGGCATACACATGTTCACCAATATGGAAGCTCTGTGACCTCCATATTTAGGGAAACTTATGGAGGCTTGCCAACATAGGTATGATCAATTATTAACTCAGTCTCTAGGTGCTCCCCCCTTCTCAGGGAAAGGGGGGCGGGGGGGCTGAAAATGCTAAGTTTCTGAGCATAACTTGTTGTTTCTGGTAACCAGACTCTATCCAGAAGCCCGCCAAGGGTCAGTTTCTTAGAACAAAAAAATGTTCCAATCATCCAGGAAATTCCAAAAGATTAGTAGCTCTGTATCAGAAATTAGGGCCAAAGACCAAATATTAGAACAAAACTGCACCAAGTACCATAATCGCTCAGGAAATTACAAGTGAGCTCTGTGCCAGGAACGAGGGCAGAGAAAAATACACATTTTTTATTGTGTCTTACCTCTCTGTGCCTCTTGACACTCATCTGTGAACCAAAGTACTTGGACCACAACCAGGTGGGCTTCGCGTCTAATGATCAATACCTGAGAGGAGTCTCAGTGCACCTATGGAATGAGCTGGGAATTGTGGCTCCAGAGCCATGTGTCTGAGGATGTTTTCTTAAGAAGTCTTCAAAGAATGTCTTGAATTGCATGGCTTCCCCCAGCACACCATGAAATTCCCCTGGGCTAAGAATCCACTGCTGTGCGTGCTTGAGACCCCTTCAGAAATCTCCCTCCTGAATGACAGAGAATCAAATCAGATTGAGTTTAGATCAGTCTCTTCTTTAAATTCATTTTTATTACAGATAATTACAAAGTAGAAAATTAAAAAGCTGATTTTATAAAAATGAATAATAAACCTAAAAACCTTCAATTTAAAAATTAACAGAAGTGTGCTGGGAGAGACACTTCTACACTGTTGATGGAAATGTAAATTACTACAGGCACTATGGAAATCAGTATGGAAATTCTTCAAACAGCTAAAAAGAGACCTACATACAACTCAACTGTGCCACTCCTTGGGATATACTCAAAGAATTAAAGTCAGCGTACTATGGCAATACCTGCATACCCGTGTTTATTGTGGCACAATTCACAGTAGCCAAATATGGGACCAGCCTAGATGCCCATTTAATGGATGAATGGTTAAAGAAAATGTGTATATAACAATGGAGTATTACTCAGCCATAAAGAACAAAATTTTGTCATTAGCAGGAAAATGGATGGAAGTGGAGATCATCATATCAAGCAAAATAAGCCGGATTCAGAAAGACAATGTTTTCCCTAATATGTAGAATCTTAAAAAAAAACAAAAAAAACAAAAAAGGATGACATGAAAGTAGAAAGGAGACTACTATTAGACAAGAGGAAAGTAATAAGAGAAAGTGTAGAGAAGCATAATGGGGGAAGAATATGATCAAATACGTTACATGGATGTATGAAAATATCACATTGAAGATATTTTGTAAAATAATATGCAGTAAAATATTTATTTAAAAAGCAAAGGAAAATAACAAAAGTACTTAATGATAACAGTGTCTTAAGGCTACCATAAGTACAGGGAGAATCTCTTTCTTTATGGGACTTACGCAAGGAACCATTTCCTTTCAGCCATAAATAACCAACATCTTTATTTTTTTATTTTTTTATTTTTTTTTATTTTTTGGTGCTGGGGATTGAACTCAGGGCCTTGTGCTTGTGAGGCAGACACTCTGGCCCCTGAGCTAAATCCCCAGCCCCAACATCTTTATTTTAAAAACATATAACATGAAATAAATACATAAGAAGGAGAATAGATCATTTCTGCCCTTCCATCTCTGCCTTTTCACCCTATTTCTCCCTAAAAATCAATCAAGTTGCTACTCGGTAATAAACACTGGTTCTTTTCTGCAAAGTTTTGCTAGCAATCTATAAATATTTGTTGCATTTGTGGTTTTCGGGTAAACCACATTTGAAAAAAAAAAACAAAAGAAATTTCTTAAAACACGAATGAATCAATAAACATTTATTTTACTTAAAGCCAACAATAATACTGTAGATGATCAAAACTTACAATTTTGATCACCAGATTGCTAGAGTTGGTTAGTCTGGAAATTTTTATTATATTCTAGGACAGTGTCTAAACTTGACTTTTCTGGCCACATTCTGAAACCCAAAGTTGTACACAGAAGACTTGTCAAGGAGCGCACTAAGGAGCTATGTATGCTTCCAAAGAAGAGAGGAGGAAGAAGAATCTCTGGAGCTGGTAAGATCTTGCTGTGTTTGCTCAGACTGAAATGTGCCATGTTCCCCACAGGGCAGTTAGGCATTAGAAGGGAGGGTATAGAATTTGCCAAGACCATTCTCTGTGGCTGAGGGCAATGTCCAGAGGTAGACAGCAACAGCAAGCTGTCAGTTGATATTCTCAGCAGCTGAGGTTGGATGTGCCAACCCTGAGCAAGGCTAGGTGGTGCGCCACGGAATCCACTGGTCTGCCACTGCACCTTGCAGGTCCACTTGTTTCTTATGGGTTTGTTCCATCGAGGCTGGCTTTTCCAGGAGTTTTTCTGGGAAACCTCATGGTTTCTAGGCAACTTAGGAAGGTTAGTCTCATGAAGCACAGCCCCTGCCGCCGCCATGGATTTTAGGGTCATAATCCATCCTCATTATCCTCCTCATGTGGTGGCTATGGCTGGCATCCTGGACCGAGAGGACATGGAAAAACCAAAAGAAGCCCCAGTGGATCACCTGAGCACCCAATACAACCTTCCTCCCTCTTCCTCCACTATGAAGCAGTAGCCCTACCTCCTTCTAGTGGTGAGGGACAATTACTTTAACCAGGATAGTGATTTCTTTTCTTTCTTCATCTCTTGCCACCCAAATAACTGGGTGGCAGCTGAAGTTTAAAAAGCAGTTGGTCTTTTATTACATCCTTGGCTAACAGAGCCAGCCCTCAGACCCACAAAATTCAAAGCAGGGATGGAAAGTGCACATTTCTTAAATGGGTCCCTGGGAGTGATGTTATGAAGGGGCATTTCCATTCAGTGCCTCTCAAACCCTTGTATTCTATTAGGGATACAGAAGTGTTCTGCAATATAGTTCAACCATAGAGCTCTTCTAACGTGTGAGGCTCTGAGGTCCCCAGCACTAGAAAATTTTAAAGAGAATACAGAAGGCCACCCAATGTTTTCCTCTAGATAGCACAAACCTCACAGGGTATCATCTCCAAGATGGAGCCTTACGTGCGTCTTTGAGGCTGCCCCACCATTCTGTCAGTCCTCTTCATTCTGGGTGACACGGTACATCATAAAGCCAGAACCACTGGACCCCAGGGCTGTGTGTCGCAGCTCCACCCCTTTGCTGTGAGCAGGTCCCTAGTGAGTTTGAGGGAAGCCAGCTCATGATGGACAGCTGTAGCTACACAATGTCTCACGGTCACATACTCTATCTTTACGTTGTCCCACTAGCCACAGAATCACTTTTTGGGTGGCTTACAGTTTTTTTGTATCATACAGCATGGCCTTGTGTCAGAACTCCCGGAAATCTATGCTGTGACTTTTCCAGTTGGGACTTGCCATGACTTTTATTTTCCCACCACAAGAATGTCAAATACATGCATTTTGAATGATGGTGGTATTACCCACAAAAGTACACAAAATAAATTCTTGGGTGGAAAAAAACCCTCTCGAATATTACAATGATTTGTGGTTCTCCAAAGCTCAACCCTATCTGACAAAATCTTGTTCCTTCACATTTTTATGTCTTTTGTTGGGTTGGCCAGCAACATGGACACTGACTTCATGGAAAATATGCAAAAGGTGTAGCACATCAGTGCTGCAAACCTACAGTACATAGCCGACTGCAACTGGCAGGCTACAATTGGCAGTTGTATGGTAAGAGGTGCATTTCACGTGCCTATTGGCTACCATGGGCTACCATTTCGTCCGTGTTCAACCCCCTGTGCCTTTGGATTTGGAGGGTTAAGTAAAAATAGTCTTTACATCATTATTTAATTTACAAAAGTTATTTAACTCACCATTATGACACGTACGTACTGAAAAGAACTATTGAAAATATCTTACTGAATATCAGCCTGTACTTTTGTTAAGATCCCATTCAACTCAAGATAGTCTATGTTTTATATAATTCTTTTCCAACTGAGCCTATTAAACCATTAAGATGTTTGGATTTTTTGAAGTAGAAACATCCTCGTAAAGTAGGAAAACAAAGAGAAAAACTTCCAAAACTTTAAAACAGAATTTTAAGCAGTTTAACACAGCTACTTCCTTAGTTAAGAAGAAGATACAGCCTAGGCATGGAGGTACATATGCTGTAGTTTGAACACTCTGAGAGACTGAGACAGGAGCACTGTGAGTTTAAGTCTAGCCTGGGGAACTTTTGGAGGTTCTGCCTCATAACAAAAACAAAAGCAAAAAAAAAAAATAGGGTCAGAGATGGAGCTCAGTGTGAAGGCCCAGTACTGGGGGGAAAAAAAAGAACATGCAAACAAATGATGATGGACTAATTGGATCTGATAAAATTCCAGAAATCATTGCAAAACATGGTCACACTCCTACACTTATTGAAACTGTCGTATGAATTTGGTCTGCAATCTCAGCAGTGATAAAGCAGAATCCACTATTGTAAAAGAGCTGCTATTGAGTAATTACTAGACTCTTAAGATTTGCCTGAGTGGTCAGATAACACTGAAAAGGAGCTAACTGGCTTATTAAAAGGGAAGATATTGGGGCTGGGGATTTAGCTCAGTGGTTAGAGTGCTTGCCTGGTAAGCACAAGGCCCTGAGTTCCATCCCTGTGCACCAAAAAAAAAAAGTGAAGATATTTCTCAGACTGATTCAACAGTCACTGACAACAAAACCCTTCTAATGGTGTTTGTAACCTTAATGATAAATGTAAATGAAAGAAAGGGTATTTAGGGCTGGGGATTTAGCTCAGTGCTTAGAGTGTTTGCCTCGCAAGCATGAGGCCCTGAGTTCAATTCCTGGTACCAAAAAAAAAAAAAAAAAAAGAAAGGGTATTTATAAATTATTTAGGTGCTCCTTGAAAGCAACTATTTTCATGCTTGTAAAAATTTGATTTAATGAAACATAAGTACAGCTAGAGAATTAGATGCCTCTGATGGAACAAATTCTATAGTTAGAGGACATAAACATTTCTGCTCACCTAGGAATTATGTCCTAAATTTCTTGTGATAAACTACATTGTGCATCAACAATAACTAGTTGCAAAAAATGTTACCTCAGCCCTGCATCAGCTTTGTACTGTGCTAATTAAAACTGCAAATAAAGTCACATCATTTTTAGAAAATTTAATGTTGATGAGGAACAGTATATGATATTTCTTCTACATACAGAAGTCAACAATTTTCTGAAGAAAACTGCCAGCAAGATTTGTGATTCAATTTTTAGAAAGTGAGGAAGACAGATTGAGTGAAGATCAGCAAACACAAAATATAGTTTATGATTTACATTTTTCATAAACTTAATGAAGTGCCATTTCAACTTCAATCAGACTAATGTTGATAAAAATAAAAATTAGCAGACTTCACTGGAAATATTTTAAAGCAATTCGATAGGAAAATGATTTTATGGTATACAGTAGTTAGCTGAAATCAATGGATCACTCACTGTGAACGGGTTTAAGAATTATTCAGATAGTTTAAGTCAAACTTCTAATCAGAAAGTCTGCATGGCTTCGCAAAAAGCAAAGATCTAGAAAACAGTACTAGTTGTCTCATTGTCTCGTGGCCCTGCATGACACTTCACAAATAGATGTCTCCACCCATTTAGGCAGGAGCTCCAGCTCCCCACGGTATTTCTGAGAATGCCAGAGGAGTGTCTCAAGCGCATTCATTCATTCATCTGGTCATTCATTTGCTAACTGTGTCTGGCCTTGGCCATGCTGCAGTTCCGCTCAGAGAAATACCCCCGAGACCCCTGTCATTGATGCTCCACACCAGGCCCAAATCCACAACTGCCGCAGCTACCAGCACTCTTAATCCTTGCAACATGGTACCATTCAGCAGCAGTGACCACACAGTGATGAGGAATCTGTTGCTGGTCCTTCATATGTCCTATGTTGGAGGGTCCCACAGCAACGTCTCTTTAACTCTAACGTATTTTTAAACCAAAGTCAAACAACAGAATTACTCTCTAACCCCATCATGTTTACAGCTGAATCCAACTCACCGCAGGCCTTTTCCCTATAGGATAAAACTGCCTTTGAGATTCAGCTGTCTTTTTATTATCATTTGCTCCCACTGGGTTCTTAATAATCCATAGCTGCCTGCATATGCCTTAAGATCCCCAAATTAACATGATTCCAATTGTCCCTCCAGAAAGTTTTTCAACAACTGCATAAATCAGATGATATGGAAAAGATATAAATAAACTGAAGTAGAAAGGAAATGGCCTATACTTGTCCATGGCTGTTTTAGAATCTCAGTTTTGTCCATGCTAAGATGCCCTACTACATTCGCATGGTAATTGTAGAAGATTTTTACAGGGAAATTTTAAAAATATGTATATTTAGAAGGGGAAAAAACTAAAACTGATATTTTGGATATCTAGATTCTATCTCCAGGTACTTTCAGGTTGTGAATATATTTCTTTGTGAAGTATATTAAGGACTTTTGCAAGGCGGCCTTGAAATGAAATATGGAGATAGATGTGAAAGTGCTTTGACAATATTAAAAATTCTATTCACGTGTGAGGATTCTTTTATTTTTTGAAGTAAAATTAGTTATTAGTTAACTCTAATTGCTCACCATGCTTATTTAGTTATGACTTCCATGGTGTGCTAAGTCTTATTCCCCTATGGGCTGTATGAGATAAATTATTTTAGGAGAGTTTTGTCATAAAAAACTTACAGATTATTCAGATCAGATCCCTTATTTTTCAGATGAGGAAACTGAGGGCAAAAGGAGGAAGTTTCATCTGCATTGTGGCTGGTAGAATAGGTCAGGGTCCCTGAATCCTGGTCAGAACATGGCACTCATTGCACATCACAGAAGAGTGCTGTCAAGGATACTATTTCTCCCTTTTGGGAGACTAATTCCATGCAGTTGTCCAACATGCTTATTCACGGCCTTCCAAGTGAGCTGTGTGGTGTTGATTCACACCATTCCCCATTCCCAGAGCTTCCACACACCACTGCTCATGGAGCCCAGTTTTTAGAACAGCAACAAAATGGTGCGCATTGAGCTCTTCTCTGTGCTAGGCATTATTGGAGATCCTGAAGATACAGCACTTAACTAGGCAGACCAATCACAGCATTGTAGAGCTTATATTCGATTGCAGCACTAGACATAAAAGTACTGTAGTATGTGTGTTAAAAGTAACCTATTCTCAGAAGCGTGTAGGACACAAAACTAATGCTCTCTTTCTTTAGTTGGAAGGCTCTATTGGAATATTTCTTCGCCATCTTGAACTAATATTCAAGCTTCAGGCTTTCTACATGCAGTTTCCAAGTTCCTGAGCCGTTTAAGAGTCTGTTATCTATAGATGTCCACATGTAATATGAGACTCATCTGCATGACTCGGGTGTCTGCCTCATACGCAATGGCACATGTATTTTGTTAATCATCTCCGTGGCATTTATTCCCTAATCACGAAGCAGCCCTCAGTTGAACAGGGAGGAGCGAGAAGCAAGTCTTTAACATCTGTGTCTGACCATTTCATTTTCCCTCCACATCTTGGAGCCATGAGAATTCATTCAGCTCTTTTATTCTCCCAAATTCTCATTCTTTTGGTTGCTGACATGCAATTACTACACGTATTCTTCTGCTTGTAGTAGTGGTAACAGGGTGTGTAGAGATCTGAAACGTGCAGCTGAGATCAGGAGTCAATAGGCCATAATCAGACTAGAGATAAAAACTAAGCTAGGGCTACAATGTAGACAAAAACTTGCCGATCAACCAATTGATAGTTGAAATGTAACCTGGTAGGGCCACCAAAGAAAGGAACAGAGATTAGAAGAGTAGTACAACACACAGATTGTAAGGTTTTTGTAGTGTCATTTCTAATCAGTTTAATTTACAAATAATAAAAAATTCACTTGATTTGATTTTGATGTGTTTTGATGTCTTGAGATGTACATACACCTTGTATCCACCACTTAACGAACGTGATAGTGTTTCAGGATGGTCTCCTATTTCCCCACCGTATTCTCTTCTCTACTATTTTCTCCTACAGGTCCTAGGACAGCCAAGCTCTGGGATTTGTTTTTGCTCTAAAAGAAAGTATTGAGTAAGTGCTATTATCAGTGAGACCACAAGGCAAACTCTTACATCTGAATCTAGTTGTCACAGATCTTACTAACCAGATCTGAGAAAAGGCTTCGAGAATTTTTGCAGCAAGGATCAGAGGTGTCCTGCTGCCTGGCCATTTTCCGGGGAGCTGTGTCTGTGTGGAAGGAACAGTCAGATCAAGGGTCCAGACGTTTATCTGCCAAACACAAAAACTTTTGACAGCTTGTTGGGTGGACTTTCTTTTGTCCCTTATGAACCAAGAAGCACGGACCAAAGGTCAAGGGTGGAGCTGAATCACAACTTGGAAAGTATTGATGAAAGTAATGACAGAGAATGTCTATGCCCAAGATCCACCCCAAAACTTGACAAATAGTACATGTTTAATTTTATGATCCCTGATATTAAGATAATCCCATGAAGCTCTGGCTTACTTGGTACTGCCATTTAATTTATACTTACATAGGAGTGTAGCTAACCTGTCTTTGCAAGTCCAGGTATAAAATTAACTTCTTGTGACTGACTCTGATCCTTCACAGGCAAGTCCTGACACACTTAACCAAAGGAAACTTTATAAGATTTCCAATATAAGAGCCAAACAGTTAATGCTTCTTCATTACCCACAAAAAAAAAAAATCAAAGGGAAAATATTATCCACCCAAAATTTGGAAAATATGGATTGTCAGTGCTTAGGGCACATAGAAATAAAACCAAGCTGAGATAAATATTAAGCAATGTAAAATCATTCTTTGGTTTATACTTTAATTATGCTATTATAGTTTTTCACCTAAAATGTTTAAGTCCCCTGATAAAAAAAAAATACAACTTGTAGTGGAAATTAACATCTTGGGGGAAAATATTGTCTAAATGTTTGATTTACTGGCATTTTAATGTTTGGGTAGTTTTCCGTATGGGGGTTTTCTTCCTGCTAGAAGCCACAGTTGTTTTGGCGAGAATGACTGTGTTACACGAATAGCTTATAAAACGAGGCACTTTTGTCCTAAAATTTATTTTAAAATGCTCTCACCTACACCCATCATCTGATTGCTTGTATTATGATATGAAAAAAGAGTTTTTTCTTAAAGCACTGAAACAAACTGGGATGAAGATGCACAGAAATTCTGGGAGATTCACCATCTGGCAAGAGCTTCTTATTCAGCAGTGCTTGGGAACACGTTCAGCAGACGGGATGCAGAATTTGAAGATGTTTCTCTTTAAGAGACACAGACAAATTTTGACCCCAACTAAAGAATAATTATTAATTTGTATCCTAACTATAACATACTCAAATCCTAGCAGGTGAGCTCTTAAAACTCCTACACTATAGAATTCCTAGATTGATAGTATACTTTTCACCCTTTGTTTTCATAAAAAATCACATAGTTCTAAACTTGTCTGAGGTGTATTTTGAAATTGTTAGTCATTTACAATGAAGGGACTCAGTGTCCTCGCCTTAAAAGATAATGTACAATATGTAAAATTGGAATAGTCACTCCTACAGATAGTAAGGATGAAGGAAAGGGGAAAAAAAACCCCAAGTTTTTAACTTGATAAGAAGAAATTTGCTCTATTTGTAATTCATTTAAGGTTGACAGCTTTTTACAAACACCTAGGATATTGATACGATGCAGTTTTCTAAAAGCAGATTATAATACCAAAGTTTGCCCTTGTGTAGAAATTTGTCTTCCAACTGTCAAATATCTCTTCTTACCTGCCTATAAAACCTAGTTTTATCTGAAATAAAATTTAAGTGATCCTTGTTCATAAACATTAAGGTGCTACATTAATTTTTAAATTTTGTGATTGATTTTGCATTCTACAGTACTTCGTCATACATGCATTTATTTTATCATAAGATGTTTAAGATATTAACTACACAGTAAATGAATTTATAGGACAGACTCAACAACATTTGTTACACGTAATAAATTCAACAGAAGGACAAAATGTATGCTATTGTGTCATTTGTACACCAAAGAAATACAGGAAGCACAGATGTTTTGGTATACTAATTGGATCTCTCCAGACTGGTATGCAAACATAGTTGACCTTTGAACAATATGGGTATGAACTGTGCGGATACATTTTCTTTAAAAGTCTGTGACATTTGAAAAGCTCTGTAGGCTGCATAGCCTAGAACCATTAAAAAAAAAAAAACTAAGAAAAACTTAGGTGTGTCCTGAGTTTTATATATGTAGAAAATGGTCTCTTTGATAAAGAGACCTTACTACCAAAAAATTACACAAATTTATTTTTAAAAGTTTAAATTTACCAAAACTTATGCACATAGCAATTATGGATCATACATGGCTCCATTCCAAGTAGAGAGAAATGTGAACAATCATAAAGATACAGTATTAAATCATAACTGTATACAATTAACTGTAGTTCATACTGTATTACTGCAATAATTTTGCAGCCACCTCTTGTTACTATTGCAGAGAGTCCAGGTGTTGCAAATATCTGTTTAAATGCCACTGTATAAAGTTAATCACCTCCAGTTATTTTTGTGTGAACACTTCATTTCTCCAGCAAATTGCACACATTAGTAAAAAGTGATCTCTCATGGCTCTTTAGCATTTCTACCATGTATAATACATATATAACATTGTAATAATCAACAATGTGTATTATCAGCAAGGCTTTCAGTTAACAGACTTAGCAGTTAAATTTTGGGGGAGTCAAAGTTTATACTTGAATTTTTGCCTGTGTTATGGGCAGTGTAGAGTTGAGGTCCCCTGTATTGCCCAATGACCAACTGACCTATAATAGGAGGTACCTCTAGGGAGAAGAAAGAAGCAAGGGAAGCCAGGAAAACTTTTGTACGTTTGTTCATTTGCTGTATTTGAAATGTTTTTAATCAAATGCATCACATACATAGTTATATCACTTAATTTTCTCTTCTTCTGAAATTGGTGATGAACTATATTTTCTCCCTGTCCGCACATTCCATAGCCTTGAGCATTCTCTACACACAGTTCTGACAGTTTGAGTTGCACAAAGGAGTGACACAATCTACAATCCTGTTTCCACTGCCTGTTAATTTTCTGACTTTATACTTTTACCTCCTTAACTGTTACCTTAAAGATGCACGGCATGATTGCAACAATTCCTAAGTCGTAGGGCTGCCACATGCTTAAATGAAAGAACATCTCCAAAATGCATAGCATGGTGTTTAGAATACAGCAGGTACTCAAGAAGCGATCTTTTTGTGTGCTGGGCACCAGACCTAGATTATGGGGCTGCCAAAATAAAAGCGTTTCTGCCCATGAGGACCTCATATTGCCACTGCACACAAACCCATGGATTAAATAGAAAGTATATGTCTGCCCCATAATGGAATGGGTATTTAATATATATTGAATTAACGAATGTTACAGCAACACATTCAAAGTAAGTTAACACACTGTAATTCGGGATAGGGGATAGAATATAGAAAAGCCAGATTACTGAACAATTTCCTTCTGTTTATTAATGTACTAATTTATAGACCACTGGCCCATTTACTCTAACTATTGAAATTGGTAATTTTAAACATTAATTTTATGGGTGAGGAAAGGTTTTGAAATCCTATGAGTGTCTGGATCAATAAGCAGCAAAGATGAAACTCTTCCTTTTTCTCCTATGTCTTTTCTTTCTAGAAATGGAAAATCATATGGAGCTGTAGTTTTTGAGAATCTTCCAACTGACTTTGATACTGGGAAAATATCAAAATATCATTTTCCTTTCTAGTCAAAAAGAAAGCATGCTTCATTAAAGTTCATGTCTACAAATTTAAGCTTTTGCTTTATTCAAAAAGATGTGAAAACTTGACTTTGGAGGGCAATCCTTTTCTTTCTTTTAATTAATAGACTTTACTTCTTAGAGCAGTTTTAGGTTTACTGAAAAGTAGAACAGAAAATATGGAGAGTTCCTGTATACTTCTTCCTTCCTCACTCTCTACCCCCAAATTCAGTTTCCCCTACTATTGTCATCTTGCAATGGTTTGGTACTTTTGTTATAAATGATGAACTGATATTGATACATTATTAAATAAAGTCCATAGTTAATATTAAGGTTCACTCTCTGTAGCACAGCTCTATTTTTGCCTAATGCATGATGTCGTCCAGCCACTATTAGGGTGCCATACAGAATAGCTTCGCTGCCCTAGGAACTCCTTGCACTCCACCTATTTATCCCTCCCAACTCCCCACAACTCTGGGCAAACATTGATCTTTTCACTTTTAACTATGCTATAGTTTTCTCTTTTCCAGAATAGTGTGTAGTTGGCATCATACAATATATAGCATTTTCAGATTGACTTCTATCACTTAGGAACATGTCTGTTAGATTCCTTTGTGTTTCATGGTTGGCTCAATAGTCAATTTCTTTTTATTGCTGAGTAATATTCAGTTTTATGGAGGTACCCCGGTTTGTTTGTCCATTCACCTATTGCGAATTTTGGTCACTTCTGATTTTTGGTAATTAGGAATAAAGCTGCTGTGAACATTTGTGTGCAGGTCTTGTGCAGGTACGAGTTGCTTACTCACTTAGGTAAATACCCAGGAGCACAATTGCTATATATATATTATGTTTAGCTTGGTAATAAATGTACAACCTGTCTTCCAAAATGGCAGTGCCACTCTGCAATCGTACTAGTAATGAATAATAGTACCTGAAGTTTTACATTCTTTTCAGCACAGAGTATTACTTGTGTCTTAAGTTTTAGCCATTTTTAGAGTGTACTGGTATCCCATTTTTGTTTAAATTTGCAATTCCCTAATGAAACATGACATCTTTTCATATGCTTGTTCACCATCTGTACATCTTCAAACCTTCAAACTTTCTGTAAGGTTTGCCAAAATCTTATGCCCACTTAATCAGGTTATTTTCCTGTTGTTGGGTTTTAACACTTCTTTATGCATCTTGGATACAAGTTCTTTACCAGGAACATGTTTTGCAAATATTTCCTCCCAGTAAATGGCATGTCTTTTCACTCTCTTAGTAATGTACTTTTGAGAGAAAAGATTAAAAATGTAATTAAGTCCGTACCGGCACGTGCCTGTAATCCTAGCACTACGGGAGGCAGGAGGACTGCAAGGGAAAAAAGTAACGAAGTCCAACTCAGCAACTTTCTCTTTTGTGAATTGTGCTTTTCTGTGTTGTATCTGGAAATCCACTGTTAACCTCAAGGTTTCTTGGAATTTCCCTTATACTATTTTCCAGCAATTTTACATTTGCATTTTACATTTAGGTCTAGGATCCACTTCGAGGTAATTTTGATGAAGGTAATAAGGTCAGAGTCTAGAGTAATTATTTTGCATGCGAATATCCAATTGTCTCAGCACCACTTGGTGAAAAGTGTATTCTTTCTCCATCACATCCGTGTCATAGGCAGGTGGTCATTTTTGTGTTGCTCTACTTCTGGGCCATCTAGTCTGTTCCACTGATTTATTCGTCTACTCTTTTGCCATGTATACCATCTCAATTACTGTAGTTTTATTGTACATCTTATGTAGTGTCTCTCCTCTGAATTTGATGTTCTTCTACTTTATTTTCTAAGTATTTCTCTTTTTTGGTTTTGACTCAAATTCCAATAGCTCACTGCTATATATAAGAAAGAGATCAACTTTTACGCATTAACCTTGTATTCTACAAACTTGCTGTAATTATTTTTTTCAGGAGCCTTTTTGTTTTGTTGTTTTTGTCAAGTTTTTGGAATTCTCTTTGTTGCTCTGTCCATTGCTGCTGTTTCCTCTCCTCTTCTCCTTCTCCTCTTCCTTCTCTCCCTCCTCTTTCTCCTTCTTCTTACTGCCCACTCCTTTTCTATCTTCTTTGGTTTTATTTGAACATTCTACTTTATACCATTTTCTCTCTCCTGTAGCACAATTGTACTGTCTAAAAGAATTTTAGTGGTTACCCGAGGGTTTGTAGGATACATCTAAGATTAATCTAAGTCCACTTTCAAATAATCTTACACTGCCTTGCTGGATGTGCAAGTACTTTCTAACAGCGTCCCAGTTCCTTCTTTCCACCCATTTTAGCATTACCATCATTCATTTCACTTTTCCATAATGTAGAATCCAGAAGACATTTTTCTATTATTTTTTTTCTGAACAAACAGCTATGTGTTAAAACAGGAGTAAGAAAATGTTTTATAGTCTCTTAATTTGTTCTATGTTTTTTTCCTTTCTTTACATAGCTTCAAGTTTCTGGTTGATATTATTTTCCTGCTCCTTGAAGAGCATCTTTTAATATTTCTTATAAGCCAAGTCTACTGGTAACAAATTTTATGTTTTATTTGTATAGGGAAGTCCTTCGGGCTTTCTTTTGAAGAAAGACTTTCAGAGTTCCTTTTGAAGAAAGAAATACACGTCTACTCTTTTGAAAGACAATTTCATTGAGCGCAGATTTTGGGGTTTTTTTTTTTTTCAAAGTTTTAGATATTTTACTCCACTTTCTTCTTGCCTGCATCATTTCTGAAAAGAAGTTTGATGTAATTCTCATCCTCTCTCCTCAATAAGTAAGGCATTTCCTCCCATACTCCCTTAATGGCCAGCCCCTTCTTCAGAGATCTTGTCTTTTTATTTTCTGCAGTTAATTATGCTCTGCCTTGTTGTAGACTTTTGCCATTTATCCCGGTTGCTTCCTCTGAGAATCCTGAATCTGCGCTTGTTATGTCATTAATTTTGGAAAATTCTCAGGCATTGCTTCTTGAACTGCTTTTGTGTTTCCTCTATACTCTCTCCTGTGGTAGTGCCATTATAGTTAGGTTAAACTTTTTGTGATTGTTCCACACCCAGTCTTGGGTATTTTGTCTTTTCATTATTTTTTTTCTTTGCATTTCAGTTTTAGAAGTAGTCCTGACATATCTTCCAGTCCACTCATTCTTTCCTGGATTATGACCAGTCTATTAATGAACCTATTAAAGACATATTTATTTGTTAGACTGTTTTTATTTCTAGAACTTCCTTTTTATTCTTTCTGTATCTGTGCTACCAGTACCCATCCAGTTTTGTCCAGCCACCACATTTTCATTAGCACCCTGGGAATATTAATTGGCTGTTTTTAATTTCTGGTCTTATAGTTCCCAAATCTGCCATATCTGAGTCTGATTCTGGGTTTGCTTTTCCTTTGCAGACTGTTGTTTTTTTTTCATCATTTATCATGTTTTGTTGAAAGCCAGCCATGCTGTATCAGGTAAGAGAATTGTGGTAGATAGGTTTTCAGTGTGAGGGTTCATTTTTATCTGGCTTAGACCCTTACTGCTTGCTGTATGATGATTTAGTCTCAGTCTTCTAAGGAGCCTCAGCTGGGTACTTCCTTCCTCCCACAGGAAAGGCTAGAGACAGTTGGGCTTGAGGGTTTTCCTTTCCTTAGATCAGTTAGGTGTAGGTAAACCCCGACTGATTATGCTCTGATAAAAGTTTCCTTTGAGAGGCGGCCTTGTTAAGAAGAGATCTCGAAATGTTTAGAAAGGGTTGTTTTCTTTTTCTGATTGTTCTCTGATCTTCACAGTAAGAATACAGTAGCCGTTCAGGAAAGTTTTAAAAAGAAAAAGAAAAATTCAAGGAAAGGGTGGAAGCCCTAAGTCTCAGGCGACACTCAGATTCCAATTCCTCAATTACAGTGTCAAATGTTCCAGGTGACACTAGCTCGGGCTGTGATACTGGCTCATTTCTTGGTAAAATGTAATTCATTCTCTGTATCTCTGTCTCTCTCTCTCTTTTCAGTTTTGGGATCAACAGTTTCTACTGCGACTTCACTTCTCTGATAGATCTGAGAAGACTTTTAGATTTTCAGTTTGTTTATCTTTGATTAGCTTGTTATGAGAACGCAGGAGTAACGATTCCAAGCTTTTTACATGTGGGACAAAAACCTGGAAGCCCCAGGAGGATGTGGTGGCACATGCCTGTAATCCCAGAATTCTGGGGAGGCTAATGCAGGAGGATCGCAAGGTAGACATCAGCCTGGGATGCTTAGCGAGATGCTGTCTCAAATTAAAAAAAGGGCTGGGGTGAGCTCAGTGCCAAGGCCCTGTATTCAACTATGAGTACTGAAGGAAGAAAAGAAAAGAAAAGAAAAGAAAAGAAAAGAAAAGAAAAGAAAAGAAAAGAAAAGGGAAGGGAAGGGAAGGGAAGGGAAGGGAAGGGAAGGGAAGAAAAGAAAAGAAAAGAAAAGGGAAGAAAAGAAAAAAGAAAAGGGAAGAAAAGAAAAAAGAAAAGGGAAGAAAAGAAAAGAAAGGGGAAGAAAAGACAAGACAAAATTGAAAACCCCTTGGAATTTCTTTGTAAATTCATGCTAAAAATGTCTATCATAACTAAAAAGTACTTGTGTCAATTTTCAGTCTATTACTATTCTCCATTTTCTGTTACTCAAACAAATATACATATTTGTTTTAATTCTTGAAAGAAAAATAAAGGTTTTCAATGAATACTATTTCCTAAGCACTTCCATTCTAAGCACTTTTTCAAAAAAATTGTTCTTGTTATGAGTAGGTTGCAGAAGATACAGAAAAGGACTAAGTGCAAATAAGAATCATTTATTGAAAGCTAGATCTTCTGTAGTCTGATAATATTTTAAAGTGTGTGTGTCTGATGTTTTCCCCTCAAATTTTTTTCTCTGAAACTAAGGATTGAACCCAGACCTTCACACTGAGCTACATCCCAACCCCTTTATTTTTTTATCTTGAGGTAGGGTTTTCTTAAGTCACTTAGTTGCCCAGCATGGGCTTGAACTTGAGATATTCCTGCCTCAGCCTCCCAGAGTGCTGGGATTTCAGGTATGCACTGCCACACCCTGCTTGTGTTTCACTTTTAAAAGGTCCAACGTAGCAAAAGGCACAATGTATTGTGGTCTGTAAGCTTGTGTAATGGCCTGTAAGTTTGTGTAATTTTGGATAAATTTTAATAAAAGTCTATTTTAAAAAACTCATATGCCTGGATTCAGATAAGGCAGTTTTGACTTCCAATTCAAAAAAATAAAACTTGTACATTTGGAACAATTACTTCTTAAATCTTAGAAAAGCAAGTATGGGATATGAAGAGAAACACAGAGAGAAATAAAGTAAAAGTCAACACTTCCTGAGCAGAAATGCAGAAACTGATGCCAAGCACTCGGGAATGAATTTGGGGGCAATTAGCTTGCAGCTGGAAATGATGCCCCAGCCCAGACTTCACTTTCTTCAACACAACAGTTTTCAAAGCACAGGCAGGTCCGGCATAACACAGGGCTCCTGGAGCGAAGAAAAGCTGCCACCTTAAGCCAGGGGCTTGCTGTGTGCTCTGGGACCACCTGCTATCCCAACCAGAAGCCAAGAGAAGGATACAGCTTCAGTGAGTTGGAAAAGTCAGTAGGTGCTTCTGGCCAGGAGCCCAAATCCCTCAAAAGGGACAAACCAAAACCCCTCACCGTCAGCACAACTCTACATGGAGTTTTCCTAATAAAAGGCCTACAGAAAATATGCTCAGAAAACAAACAGCTTACTAAATAAAAGCTCACCCTAATCATTAAAAAAAAAAGGCCCTATTTTTTAGCAGTAATCTAAAATTCAAGTTTTATCTCACCTCATTCACAATCACTGCTCATTATTCAACTAAATATGGATTAGCGGTGAATGGAGTCATTTGCAAGTATAGTAAAATCTTGGTTTGTGAGTATAATTCATTCCAGAAACATGCTTATAATCCAAAGCACTTGTATAGCCAGGGGAATCTCCCCATAAGAAATAATGGAAACTCAGATGATTTGTTCCATAAACCAAAAATACTCATATAATTATAATACTGTAATATAATACAAAATAATAAAATATAATACAAAATAATTATAATACTGTAATATAATACAAAGTAATAAAATACACAAAACAAAGAAAAATAAATTAATCTGCACTTACCTTTGAAAGCCCCTGCGGCTGGTGTGAGGGAGACAAAAAAGAGGAGGGCTATAATGTAGGACGACTTTCACTATCACTAATGAAATCACTGCTATCTATTGCCTCAGTGGAATCTTTTTCTTTGCATGCAACTTTAACAAAGAATCTATCCAATGTCACTTTCTTTTGCTTCCTTTTCAGGATTTTGTTGAAATGTGACATTGCACTACTGTTAAAAGAGATTCACTGCGTGGACTCCTACGGCCTTATTCAGGTGGTGCTCTTCCACAAAATTTCGCAGATTCCCGCATTTTACACATCTTCCTAATCTCATTCAAGTGAAGGATTCCTCTACTTTTTTCTCTTCGTCCTCTGCAGACCAGATCTCCTCTATTACCCCTTGCTGTTGGGAGATGATTACCCACAATCCTGCAGCGGGGGAGGCCACTGGCTTAGTTGTGATCATGTGACATTGGGCATCCTGTACTACCAGTATTGCAAAACATCACTTCTTTATCAAGTTAAAAATTTATTAGAAATCTTTGTCCATCTTGAGGAACACTTCCAGAACAAGTTACTTGCAATCCAGGGTTTATTGTAATCTTCCAGACTACTTAGAAAGTTCTGTAAGACCCAGGTGTGGTGGCACATGACTATAATCTCAGCATTTGGAAGGCTGAGGCAGAAGGATTGCTACAAGTTTGAGGCCAACTTGGGCTATATACCGAATTCAAGGTCAATCTGGCCAGCGCTCTACCACTGAGCTAAATCCTCAACCCCTTCAAGGTCAATCTGAACTACACAATGAGACCCTGTCTCCAAAAAAAAAAAACACAAAAAAAAAGAAAGAAAGAAAGAAAAAAAGAAGGAAAGAAAAAAGAAGAGAAAGTTCTACAAACTGAGCTGGAATGAACTTTGGACACTTAAAAAGATTAAAATGTAATTTAATAAGACTGTTATCAAGATATGCATATTAAATAATAACCTAAATGTATTTACTAGTAGAAGGTTGATAAAGAAAGTGATTTAAAATTCTATCAGATAGGAAATCTTGCCTTTTAGGATTTTGGTATTTAACACGATTGCTTCAATTATGGGATATTATTTGGTTCCTTTGTAACTACATAAAAACTAGTCGGTTGCATACCAAGTTACACACACATAAAATATAGTTTACACTTTTTTGGAAAGGGAAATTTGAATTATTCTGCTTAGGCCTTTTGAATGTTAAAAAAAATTTAAGTGACTTAGATTTACTATTACAAAATGCTCATCTTTTGATATTATAAATATTATATGGTATGGCTACAATCACTGGCCAGAGAGAAATGCTTATAAATATTATGAAACAGGAAATAATTGAAGAACTCTGCAACTATCCTCACATGTGAGGGTGGGAATGCCCTGGAAGTTCCAATGTTGAAAATAGAGAATATATGTGGATTTATTCTAATATAATTGGAATTCTTGAACAGGTAAAATTAGCTAAACTATAGCAGAACCCCAAGTAATTACTGCTAGCAGAAGCACAAAATTGGGGATCATTATGGTTTAGATCAAAAATGTCTCCCAAAAGACTAGAGTTCAGAGGTAGGGGTTTCAGAAGGTGATTGGATCATAGGGATTAGTCCATTGGTGAGTCCATAACTGAATGTGCTGTTAAAAGATAAGGCCTGGTTGGAGGAAGTAGGTCACTTGGGATGTAACCTAGAAGGGTATATTCTGTCTCCAAGCCTTTCTTCTCTGTCTGGCTCTTCCATTTTCACTTTGCTTCCTGGCTAACATAAGCAACTTTCCTTCAACATGCCTTTTTGTTATGGGTTTCTGCCTCAAAACCAGCTGACCATGGACTGAGAACCTAAACTCTAAAACCATGAGCCAAAATAAACTTTTATCCTTTAAATTGTGTATGTCAAGTTTTTTATACCAGCTACAGAACACTGACTAATATAGAAATTCAGTACCAGAAGTGGGGTCATTTTTGTGACTATACTTATGTGGTTCAGAAGTCTTTAGAATTGATTTTTAGGACTAATTTGAAAAGTTTGGAGAATCAGGGTGGAGCAAGCCTAGAAGGCTATAAGAAGAGCTTGATGGGCAATTCTGGCGGGAGCTCAGAAAATCAGGAATGCTGATAGGACTGTGGACAATAAAGAATGTATTCATGAGATTTCAATGGATGTAATGACTATACTGATAATTGTGCTAGAAGCCATTCATGTTAAATTCTGGCAAAGAACTGGTCTGTTTTGTCCATGTCCTAAAACTTGGTCTAACGCTGAGTTTACAGGTAACAGACTAATTGATCTGCTGGAAGAAATTTCAAGGCAGCACAATGTTTAGGAAGTGGCATGGGTAGTGCTGGCTGCTTTTAGCCAGATGTACATTGAGAATCAGGAGCAAAAAGCAGAGAAGAATTTTTAAAACTTAACCGTTTGGCCAGAAAAGATATTCACGCAAACCCAGGGTCAAAGAAGGTATGACTAATGATGAAATTAGTGCATCTGACTGCCAGGATGGCTATACTTGGGGAAATACCTGCCTAGTCCTAAGTGAGCAGAAGACTTCAGGGCTCTCTTCTCAAAGGTAAACATCTTTATGCTTTTACACCTTTAAGACGGTGATAGATAAGGTCTAGCCAATTCCTAAGGTGCATTCAAGGCATCTTTACTACTGTACCAGTGCAAAGTACTTATCTTCATTTTAACAGCACTAATTTCTTTAGCAACCATACTTTTAAATTGTGTACATCAAGCATTTTGTCCAGGCAACAGAAAGGTGACTAATACAGGGATAACAACAAGAATAATGGAAACAAGACCAACAACATTTATTGATTGCTTCCAGTGTGCCATGTATTGTTCCAAGTGCTTTACATACATTATTAAATCAATCATTCATAACTCCCTGGCATAAATACTGCTTTCCCATTTTATAAAAGACTAAATTGAGGAATAAAGTGGTTAAATATTTTGCTGTATTCAAGCACATTCTTGATTCTGGAGCTATTGTTCTTAACTGCATTTTCAGAATGTTATGCTAAAAAGTCATTAATTTATATTCTTTCTACAATTAAAAAGAAAGCGCAATTAGTGTTCATTCTCTTCTCTTTTCATGTATTTCCCAAGGTCCTTTCAGAGACTACATACCATTTAGTGTTAAAGGTCTGAAACACAAAAATACCATGAAGATCAGTCTGCAATCATAACTTCATGGATCTACTGATCAGTTCAAAAGGGGTGCTGTATGCCTTGGTTGTTGTTACAGCACAGTTGGGTGGGATGCTGTGTAGGCCACTGTTTTCATCCTGGAATGTAATGTAAATCTACTCCAAATAGCCACCCAAATATATAACCCAAGGTTAGATGGTAGCAATACATTAAGATAAAGATAAGAAGTAAAATGTCAAGTAAAGTAGAAAAATTGTAAGTCAAAGCATGATGCTAAGTATGTGATCATCTGTACACCACCAACAATACAACACAGTTATCATCTATTTCTAAGTCAGATACAAAACCAATAACAAAATGTTAAGAATGCCAGTTGGGCAACTCTACGCTATTATTTTTTTCAAAGGTAGAGACCCTCTTACACACACACATACATACACGCACATACAGGCACACACGCAACTGCGTATAACTTTCTGCAAACTGAAATGGGAGTTGACAGACCTTAAGGTAGAACTTTTCTGTGTCCTAGTTTGAAATATAGAGCACTGTATGTGCAAAACTAAAGTTGATTGTCAATTGCTCAAACTGTCCTAGAATAAAACCCCAAAGTTGAAATGCCATTCCTTCAATCTTTCAACAATAAAAGAATAGTAACTCTCCCCCTCCTAAAGGATCTAGTTAACTGGGCTCAAAATAAGTTCTTAAAAAAAAAAAAAAAGACCAATGGGCTTAAAACTTATGCTTCCACAGACAAAAACTAAGTTTCATTTAGTAGCTTCCAAAGTCGTATTAGGAAATAGGCAATACTGGCTGCCACATCCAGTTACCTCGCAGTCCTGGTCCTGGTCTGGGGAAGGTTTGGAGAATCCTCCTTCCTCCAAGTGCACACCCTCAAAGTCCCAGACTACAATCTGGTCTTCCTCCTTTGCTGAACTCATTTAAGGTTGTCTTTAGTACTTTTTAAAGGGCAAATAAAAATCTATCTGAAGCCATTCTTCCTATTCTTTCCCCGAATTTCAGGTTTATTTCCTCAATTTATTAAAGCCATTTCTACCTACATTAAAAGCTTAAGATAGTTTCAGATTTTAAGACTTCCCTGCAATTTCAACTAGTTCCCGCGGAAGGTTCATAGCAAAAGGAACGTATTTTCTACTTTTTATCGCGTCGTCTCCGTCATCGAACACAGGAAAGCGTGGCGGCCCGGGCGCGCGGCGGCCAGCGGGGACCCGGCAGGGTGCGCGAGGCAGGCACGAAGGCGCGAGCGCTCTGCAGGGTCTGGCCTGCCACGGGGAGCTCGAGAGCACGGAGACATCTGCGCTCGCACGCAAAGGCAGGCGTGCACCAGCGCCCCCCAAAGACTGCACCGCTGTCCCAGGAGCGGGCGGAGGCGCAGAGTCCCCGGCGGCCGCACCCCCTCGCCCCTTTCTCAGCCCTCCCCGGAGCACACAGACGAGCACGTGAGCGCCGCGGCGCGTCCCAGCTGTGGCTCAGCTGAGCGCCTCCTGATTGGCTGAGAGCAACGAGGGCTGGGGTGGGGCCTGGCCGCCTGCATCGCTCGCCATTGGCCGTCGCGGCACCCACCTCCCCCTCAGGTGAGGCGGGCCTGCGGGCGCGCGCGCGCCCCTCCCTGTTCCCGCCCTCGCCCCGCCCCGCCCCGCGCGCCCTCGCCCGAGCGCGCCTCCGCCCTCGCCCGCCCCCTGCCGCTGCTCGGCTCCTCAGAGCGCAGAGCCAGCTCGTCGGAGGGGACGCGAGGACCGTCCTCGCCGCCGCCGCGGGCATCGTCGGGCCGAGCCCTGACAGGCATCCCGGGAGAGGCTCGCGCCGGCCGGGCCCGCCGTCGACTGCGCCGCCAGCGCCGCACCGCGGCTCTCGGCGGCTTCCCGCCTCGCCGCCGCCGCCGCCGGACGCACTGCCCGTCCCTCCGCGTGGGGAGGGAGCCGCGCTAGGCCCAGCGAGCCCGGGGCCGCCGGCCGGGAGGGCGTCGTGGGCACCGATTCGCCATGGAGGGCGCCGGGGGCGCGAGCGACAAGAAAAAGTAAGGCTTCCCCCGCGCCCGCCGCTCGCGCCCGGCCCGGCCTTTTTGTCTCCGCGCCTCTCCCTCCCCTCGCTTCCCCCGGCCTCGCGGGCCGGGCTCCCCCGCTGTCCACGTCGCCATCTTGTCGTGGGGGGCGGGAGACGCCTGCGAAGTGCCTTCCGGCCCGGGTCCGAGCCGCGCTCGCACCCCCGGCCGCCGCTCCCCGGCCCAGCCCCCTCGGGGCCCCTTCCGGAGGGGACTTCACCGGCCTGGGAACCCCGAGAAGAGCCGGGCCTGGCGCGGGCCCCGCCGTGGGCACCTCGCTTCCGCCCCTGCTCGCCCCCATCCCCCGACCCATTGAAAACGCGGCCCCGGGCGGCCCTGCGCGCCGCGGCGGGCTCTCGGCGGGCTCGGCCTCGGCTCCGACCCGGAGCTCGCGTGGTCGGGGCGATCTCTGCCAGCCCCGGCCCGGGCCTCTCTGCCTTTGTGCGTTAGGGTCGCCTGCGACGGCCCTGAGGTGCTAACTTTTCAGTTTGCACGTGCGGATTTTGTTTCGTTTTGTTTTAATGGTCTTGATTTTTTTTTAAACTTGCCTAGCTTAAGTGTAGGGAAATAGCAACATTTTAAACAGAACTTCAGAATTGGATACTTGGCGTTTGTATCACCTGTCACGAGGGTCCAGACGCTGTAAATGAGTATATGCCTCATTCATCCTTGGCAAGATCTTAGTGAAAATGTAGTGGCTAGTTAAGTTTAGGCAAACAATTGTGATGAGATTGGAAAGTATGGGATTAGAGCAAACGTAACGCAGCAGTGAAGTGATGCAGATGGTTAGAATTGTCCTGTTTTCCTGAGTTGAAGTGTATTGAAAGAGAACCTTCGACATATATCCGAATTACCAATCGTTCTGTTAGAACTTAATGCAAGTTTATAAAACACCTTAAAGTTTGAGCCTAAAGGTCACATTAAGGGTTACGGATTATGACTCGAGTCAGTGGTATTTAGAGCAACACCTCTCACCCATCCCCAACACACAATTTTGTCCAATATTTTAACCTGGAGGAAATAATTTTAAGGGATTGAGGATTTTTATAGTAAGAGCTGTGGTTAATAGGCTGGGTTTACTGTTAAGACCTTCCATTCCTCTGGGAGAGATTAATTTCCCTTATCAGTCTCAGCGGAAGATAAACTTGTTTATATTCTCGCTGTCTTGTTGATCCCTTGTCTGGTGGGTCCTTATTCAATAAAAGGTTAAATTCTCAGTTCCTATACACTGAGGAAAGCACAAGATGTAAAAAGTGAGCAAACAGGTCTAGACGATTCCTAGAGTTAAGAATTAGTTGCAGTTAATTTTGTAGAAGTGATTGCAGTGCTCTTGATGAAATGATGAGCCTGCTACATTGCAAATTTAAGGCAACTTACCTCTGTGTAGTGACAGTTTCTATCCTTATATGCTGAACTGTATTTAATGCAGTGCATTGTTACCACTTTCTATATACAATATTATATTCATTTCTTCTGTTCATCATTTAAAAATATGAAAAGCAGCTTTATCTGTGCATCATCCCCAGTGGTAAATGAGTTTTTGGATTTTCCTCGGTCTCATCTGTTATTTAAAATTTTCTCTTTTGAAAATCTAGCGAACTTAGATCAAATGAGATTTTGTTTCCTAATATAGAAATTAAAAATAATATAAACAGTAAGTGGTGGTTATTCAACAATCTTTAGATGCTGAAGTTTTCTGAAAGATAACTAAGATTGAGGGGTGGGAATTTTCTTGCAGTTTTCCCATTTTAAGTGAGCTCTCAAAGTAGGGACCAGGAAACAATTTTGTCTTTAAAGGGTGGTCTAGAAAACTCAAAAGAAAGAATTGGAAGGAATCAGGACAGAATGTGTAATAGACTTAACATAAGGCATTTCCTGTTGGTTCCTTAGTATTTGGGGCTGGACTTATTTAATAGCACATGCATATACATTTTTATATTTTGAAGGAATGTCAAGAGGTTCATTATTCTGTTTGAAGATTTAGACTAAATCGAAGTTTTCCTAAGCAGATAGTTGTTGGATTATTGAAGTAAGAATCTCTGAGAATAGATAGTTCTTTATTTCTTTTTTAACTTTGCCCATGAAAAGAACCTCTCTAAACTTTTTCTTGTACTTCTACTTTGGTTTTTCCCCTTGTTTGAGGAATCAGGTTGTCTAGTGGTTTAGAGTATAGAATGTGGAGGCAGACTCCTCTAAGTTAGTACCAGTCTTTCCACTAATGTCTCAGGGAATGTATGCCTTCCACTTGAAATAATGTTAATAATAACCAATTTAGCAGTTACTATGAAGGTTATGTGAGATAATGCATTTAAATCACTTTGCCTGGAATAGGAATCCTGGTAACACTCTGCGGTTTTAAAGGTAGGTGTTATCTGTTGAAATTCTATTTTAGTCTTCCACAATACTTAAAACTCTTTTTCTTCTTTTTTTTTTGGCAAATCCTTTCAAATATTTCTTTCAGTTTCTCTTCTGTCTTCAGATGTGTGTCCTAGATACCCTAAAAGTGGAGAGACTAACTTTGGCAATTTGGGGGGGTGGTTGCTGGGGATCCAATTCAGGGCCTTGCACTTGCTAGGCAAGTGATCTACCACTTGAGCTAAATCCCCAACCCTCTGAGAGACTTAACATTGGATTCAGAACTTTTTTGAAAAGGGCTCTTTCTTTTTAAAGCAGTACATCCCTGGGTCATCTTGGCATCTAGCAAGAGTTAAATTTCTTCAGCATCTCATCTACTCTGGGTCCCCTCTTTATGGTCTCTCACCCCTGTATGTAATAGATTTAACATAAAATAAGGTAAACAAATGGGCTGTTTTAAATTTACTCTGTATGCTAGAGTCTTAAACACGTATACTAGTCATGCAGTTCATTTCAGCAAGATATATGTAAGGCATTGCAATTTTAGGACTGGTGGTAATTTAAAACTTTTTTGTGTGTTCTGATGCCAAAATTTAGATAATTTTATAAATATTAATTCTTATTGAAGATGATGGATTGATAAAATACCGTCATTGAAGCACCTACATTGGTGGAAAAACTGTCCTTTGCTTGTGAATTTCTTGACTCAAGACCATTGGCTTCCATCTCAAGGCAAGGCTTCCAGGTGGGATATTTGATCTGGTTTTGGTGGCTCAATTTGTATGAAATATATATATTAGTGCATTTTCTACATATATGTGGTTACTGAAGAGTCAGTACACTAAAATTGTTGCAGTTCACTCATGTTGTTCAGTACAAAGCACCTTGTGCAGTTAGGGGACTATCAGATCTTTCTACCTATTAACTTCCATTGTTTCTGTGGTTCTAATGGCATCTAGGCTTATATTAGATTTTGTAGTTACATTCTATTGTTGTATGTCAAGAATGCTGTGTAGGTGCCTGACAGGGATAAGACCTTAAAATAGTTTATGATGTTCAGTGGTGAAGTAAAAAATTGTTACTACACATAATGTTAAAGATTGGGTTAAATTAGTGTGCCTGTTCATAAATGCCTTCTCAAATATAATTTTTGAAAATGTACATACATGAAATACTGAATCCTTTTTTTTTTCTTTATTTTAGACAGGAATGTCAAGAGGTTGTGTAGTTCAGGCTGACCTTGAACCTCAGCCTCCAGAGCAGTGGGACTACAGGCATGCACCACCATGCCTGGCTGTATCTCTCTCTTATCTAAGATTGTTATGTTGGTCTGTCTCACAACCAGGAGAAAGTAATCTAGGTTTAAATATGTTGTTGGATTAGCTTCCTGTCAAGAAATTGATTTTAATTTACTTTAGAGCTAGTTATCCAGTTGGAACAGAATCATACAGTTTTTGTCTGCTTTTGTGACTGGCTTACTCACTGAGTATAATGTCCTCAGGGTTCATCCCGTCTTCTGCTGCTTGTAGTGGATGTGTTGTGTTTGCTTTCTGCTTGATTGTGAAGGATTAGCAGAATTTAAAACCAAGACAAGCCAGTTTTTTTGTTGCTCTGCATTTTTGGTAAAAGTTTAACTTATTTTGGCCGGATATGGTGACTCACACTTGTAATTCCAGCTCCTTAGGAGGCTGAGGCATGAGGATTGCACATTTGAGACCAGCATAGGCAATTTAGTAAGACCCTGTCTGAAAATAAAATTTAAAAGGCTGGAGGTATAGGTAGCTAAGCACTAGAGCACTTTGGGTGCCGTGTATGAGGCCCAGGGTTCTATCCCTAATACTGCCCAAAACAAAACAAAAAAATTTTGTATGTGCATTTGAGTTTCATATAAAGTTTATGTTTTCCATAATAAAAATTAATAGGCCCATATCTGTTTGCCAGACATCTTTTTAGAAAAATCTAGTATATAAAATTCAGAATTGTAAATTTGAATCACAGAATTGATTATCCCATAACTTTTTTCTCCATAACCTTTGAAGTAATTTTTAAATTCTAAAAAAAAAAACCTTAGTGTAAAATTTTCCAACCCAACCATTTCTGAGTGTACAGTTCAGTACTGGCAAGTATATTCACAGTTGTATGACCAGTCTCTAAAACTTTATTGGACAAAACTTGAGTCTATACCCAGTGAACAAGGCCCCCTCCCCATTCAGCCCCTGGTGACTACCTTTCTATTTCTAAAGGTTCAACTATCCTAGATACCTCATAAAAATAGAATCATACAGTTTTTTCAGCTTTTGTGACTGGCTTACTCACTTAGTATAATGTCCTCAGAGTTCATCCATGCTGTTAGCAAGTATCACATTTTCCTTGTTTTTAAGACTGAATTGCATGTGTATACCACATTTTGTTTGTTCATTGTTGGACAGTTGAGTTGCTTTTACCTCTCAGCTGTCCTTCAAGGTCCTCCTTTTGATTTTTTTGGGATATATATGTACTAAGATTATATAGTGCTGGACTACTATATGGCAACTCTTCAATTTTTTGAGGAACTGCCATACTGTTTTCTATAGCATTTGCACCATTTTACATTCTTCTAGTAGTGCAGAAGCATTCTCTATCCATATCCTCCCCAACATATTTTTGGGGCACCCCCCTCCTATGTGTGATGGTTTGTTTTCTTGGTTTTTTGGGGGGGGTAGTTGGTAGTAGATGTCCTAATGGATGTGTTAAAGTGATTGTACTTTTAAGGTTTTATGGATAACATACAAACTTGATGCTGACTACCAAAAAAAAAAAAAAATAGGAGGAGAGGGGGAACCGGTTTGCCAGTGGAAGCTTTGACAGAAATTATATTAAATGCCTTTAAAATGGGAATTTTTCTAGGGATTTAAAAAGATGTAATCTACTAGATATATTTTCAGGAAAAAAAATACTTAGTGTAAAATAGTCTATACCTGTTCTATTGATAAAGCCCCATTTAGAACTTTGTTTTCAGAGATTTATTAAAAACCATCCCCAAGATGTTATCTTCTAGTTGTTCCGGTGATTTCAATTGTCATTTGAGTGTTTTCTTCATTTTAAAATTGCAATTGGTTATAATACTGAACATAAAGGTTATTTGAAGATACGAGTTTATAAATTTACTGTCTTGTAGATAGGAAAATCTAGAGTCTAACATAATGGGAGGATATTTTTCCAAGTTAAAAAAACATAAGTTTTATGATAAAAATAGACAAGGCTTAAAGGCAAAAAGTTGAAGTCTTTAAGGATTGGGCTATATATCTGTTCTTAATGAATCTTTTAAGTTCAGATGCTAAGGAAATTTCTTTAAAGTGATCTCTCATTTTCCATTATAAAATTGGATAATATTTCTATGGACAAAGTTCCAAGTAAACTGAATTTGAAACTTGTGATATTAAAGGCAATACTGGCACACATTGAATTTTCAGTATTTGAGTGAACAAGTGACAAGCTGGAGAACAAAGAGAATGCAGATATTTTGAGATTTTTAAAAGATGCTTTTTTCTTTTAAGTCTACATCGTCCTTTGCCCCTTGGCCAACTTTTCATAGGCGTTTTTCTTATGATTTGGAATCCTTGTGCTTACTTTAGGACTTTCATCAATCTTGAATTTTAATTATTTGTCACCTTTTTGAAATTTACAGTATTAGAGCCAGGATACAGAACATACTTTGTCAATAAATATATAGCTATGTAATGTACTTAGCTTTGAAAGTAACTCAGCATCCTTTAAGGTATGTTAAAAGTGCTTTTCAATTCTGCATATTCACCGAGCTTAAAAAAATCTGTTTATGGCTTTGGAAAATCTACTAGGTAAATGTGTGGAAGTATCTTTATTCTTGTTTCACCTTTAGCAAACTTTTATTAAATATGTGTGCTACAGCTGTCTACTCACGGTGGGTAAAGAGCACACCCTTGGAGCCTGACTGGCAGATTCCATCATGGACACTTGGGTAAAATAATTAACTTCCCTGTGCCTCTGTCTCCTGCGTTGTGAGGATTGAATGTGTGTGTGTTCCTTAAAGCAATATGTGACACACAGGAAATGCAGTGTAAATGATAATTGTTGTTGTGTAGATGGTATAAGACCAAGATATAAATGTTCTTCAAAAATCCAGTCTACTGGAAGGCTCAGCCATGGGACAGTGATTTTAAATACAACTTTAGTGTTAGGAGCCAATAAATTATCAAACTGTTACATCCTTAAGGAAGGTATCTGGTTCAACTCTGTTGTACTAAAATAAGAGTATTCTAAAATTCTTGGAAAATTTAGATATACTTCAGACTTTTAGGCCTTTAGGTTTCCCATAACCTGGCTGTAGTTTGACCCTTCCCAGAGAATGTGATTTATACATGAGTGAATATACATGCATTCCTGTTTGTAGTGCTTTTATGTACTGATACATAAAGATGTTTTCCTTTTAAAAAATTATGCAAATAGTACATATATCTGTTATCATTGCAAAAATTGTTAAACTATGAGTATAAATATTGAAAAGCCCCTTTTACCATTACCACCACAGTCACCCCTACCTGTTTGATCAAGTTATTACTCTTAATAGTTTACTGTGGCTGTCAGAACCTTTTCGTTTATAGAACTTATTATTTACATAATTTAGGATATATTTTGTTTTACCTACTTCGTACCATTTTACATATATTATCTCATTTAATCCTTTTTCATTTAACATAATTTGGCTTTGTTGCTAGTATAAGAGCTACTTCATTCTCCTTAACTGCTGCATAATATTCGTTCGCATTGGATACACCATTATTTATTTAATGATAATTACACTGAAAAATGTGCATGTAATTGTACCACTTAGAGGTAACATGTTACTCTATTTCCTTTCATGTCTTTTTTGTATGTGCACATACATGCGTTTTCATAAGCTAAAATTACACAGGTTGGCATACTTTTATTTTTTCACTTTAAAGCAGGAAACTGCTTTAAATGTTTACAATAGTATTTTATTCACCATAGAGGCAATATTTCTTCTTAGTTAAAAGCATGGAATGCACTGGAGAACTGTAATCCAAGTTACTCCACAAGCAGAAGCAGGAGGATTGCCAGTTTGAGGCCAACTTGGGTGACTTGGAGAGACCCTGTCTCAAAATAAAAAAGTAAAAAGGAATGGGGATGTAGCTCAGAGGCAGAGTGTTTGCCTGGCACATGAGAGGCCCTAGGTTCAATTCCTGCTACACTACCATAAAGAGGGAAGGCACTGGAGTTAGCAGGTGCCTGGGTTTGAACAACAGTAGTTCTGTTCCTGACTAGCTCTGTGGCCTAGCTTCTCTGTGATGTCACTTTTCTGTGCTTTCATTTTCTTGTCTATAACTGCCTCATAGTTAACAACATACAAAGTATTTAAAACAATACCTTGTGTTAGTAATGTTTCCCTTTTTTTCTTTTTTCTTATTTTTTTTTTTTACAATAAACTACCATAAAGATCTTAGTTCATTATCAGGAATACGAGGATGAAAAATTAAGGCTTTTGGTAACTGATTTTAGGTGACTACTTAATAATTCTTTCATATTAAAATTTGATTGTGAATATTAATTTACTGTGGCATTCCAACACTTTGGTGTAAGAGTATGAAAAATAGGAAATTAAAATTATCATAAGAGGGGCTGAGGATTTGGCTCAGTGGTAGAGCAAGTGCCTAGTAAGTGCAAGGCCCTGACTTCAGTCCCCAACACCCAAAAAGAAAAAAAAAATTATAAGAGCCATTTAAGTAAGAGGCTAACATCATTATTACTATTCTGAAGTTTATATGGCCTTTAAGAAAATTTTGAGGGATTATTATTAACCTTCACTATTTTGATCCACTAATTTTTTTTCCTTTTCTTTCTAATTAAGTACTGCACAGTTTTGAGACTATCTCTTCAAAGAACATGTGAGTGCATTTAAGTAGTACAAGTGAGTATCATTTAGTGATATGAAATTATGATTCTTCCCAATTTTGAGCTTCCAAGTCCTAGTTTTATTTAACGTTGAAGTTATAATTTGAAGCATAATTGATAGATTATTTTTAGCTAGAAACCAAATTCTTTTTTTTTTTTTTTTTTTTTTTTGGTATCAGGAATCAAACCCAGGGCCTCATGCTTGTTGGCAGGCACTGCACTACTGAGCTACATTCCTGGCCCTAGAAACCAAATTCTTTGCTAACTGTGATTAGTTAGTAAACATAATTCAAGATGGTAATAAGCTTAAAAATGTATTAAGTGTGTATAGTACCTAACACAAATATATTTTGAATGCTGTGAAGAGCATGAAAACTTGAGATAAGTGCAGATTTTCAGACTTGTGATAGAAGTATCTGAAGTTTGGAGGTGAGGAAAAGTGGCCTCAATAACTGCTAACATCATTCATTTCTTTTTTGATTGATCCTGTTCTCCACGCAAAATCCATGAGCCTCGCTCCATCTCCATCTCCTTGGATTATATAGGAGACCTTTCCCACACTATGCTCCACTGTGTTACTGAGTTCAGTTCCTAGCAGTGTGCACACACACTCTCACATACTCCAATTATTCCTGTATTTGGGGCATTTTGAGTAAATCTAAAGTTTCCCTATTATTAATGATGTTGTGATTGATAGCCTTTGATTTGTGGTTTTCTGAAATTCTAACAAGTAGAATTACTGGATCTAAAATGTACTTTAAATCTTTCCATACTATGAGCTGCTTGTCTTCCAGAAAGTTTGAACTTGTTTACAGTTTCTAGCAGCATTTGAGCGTCATTTTGTTAAACATTATCATCATTCATGTTTGTTATTTTATTTGAAACCTTGGCAATTTGATGAGTAGAGTATATTATGATTCTTTTTATTGCAAGTGACAAAACACAACTCAAGCTAGTTTAGGGGGTCAAAATGAGTTACTGCGTCATACCATCTGGCTTTGGTTTGAGGAACAGTTAAACCAGAATCTCAACCAGTGTCCACAGAGTGTAATCTCTGACCTTGTACCAGATTATATACCTGTGCTATCTGCATGGTAGCATCACTGTGTTGCTGCTCACAGTTAGGAAAAATAGAAAGTGGCATCCCACACCTGGATCCATACAATTTGTTAATAAAAAATGAAAAGAAACTTCTTCTCCCAGTGTCTGTATTA
This sequence comes from Hystrix cristata, assembly GCA_004026905.1. NCBI lineage: Eukaryota > Metazoa > Chordata > Mammalia > Rodentia > Hystricidae > Hystrix > Hystrix cristata. The sequence continues at coordinate 8,919 of PVJO010003933.1, read as the reverse complement.
TCAGTTTCTTGAAAGAATGCTGGATTAGCTGGGCATGGTGGTACACACCTGTAAGCCCAGCACTCCAGAGGCTGAGGCAAGATCATTGCTGTGAGTTCGAGGCCAGTCTGGACTACATAGTGAGTTAAGACCAGTCTGAACTACACAGTGAGACCCTGTCTCAGAAAAACAAAACGCTAGTTTGCCTTGCTTGGACTACTCATTATAAACTTCAGGTGGGGCTTCCTGATTGCGTAAGTCAAATGTCTTATAGATTATTTGGTTATCTTGTAGAACACACACAATCCTTTTTGTTTTTTTTTCCACACAGATTCTTCATGCTGGCATTGTAATAATGAGCTGTTGGTTTTTGTTGCAGATCATCTAAAATCATACTCTATAGGGCTTTCTGGCAAGCATAGTCATTCTGCAACTGTTCTTATCATGACTTTTGGAAAGTTTAGAGTCTCTTTTGTGAAGTAGAGTTTTCATTTCATATCCTTAAGAAAATGATGGTAATAGCTAAACTTATGTAGCTCTGTGATCTTGGAGAAGTTGCTTTACCTTTCTAGGTCTCATTTTCCTCATCTATAAATTAGGGTAAGAATAATTGCTTTGTAAGACTTATACAGATAAAATGAGCCCGTGTGAAACCCTCAGAATAGTTCTTGGTACAAAATGAGGGCTTAATAGTATACTAATAGTCATAATGTTATAGTGTTTATTGTTTTCTGAGGTGTTTTACTCCTTTGAAATCATGTATTAGTAGGCTTGGAATCCCTCGAACCTTCTGACAAAGACTGATGGCCTTTGGGCTAAGCCACTAGTAAACCTGTAACAGTGGTAAAATAATTAATGCTGCTTTTTCTTCACTTTGATTTTTTCTGTGAATAGCTAGCCTTTGTAGATTAAATGAAGTTACTTGGTTTTTTTCTATAGAGTCATGTTATCCTAAAATAATTATTTTCCATAGTGATAATAACAAAGGAAAAAAAATACTCTTAATTGGTAAAGGATGGGAAGTTAAGAAAGGTCATTTGGGCTTGGGGATTTACCTCAAGTGGTAGAGTACTTGCTAGACAAGTGCAAGGCCCTGAATTCGATCCTCAGCACACCCCCGCCCCCAAAAAAGAAAAAAAGCCTACTTTTAGCTGGACATTGTGGTGCATGGGTGTAAGCCCAACCTTCTTGGAGGCTAAGGCCAGAGGATTGCAAGGTCCAGTCCAGTCTGGGCAAATCAGTGAGACCCTGTCTTGGAGATACACGTACGCGCGCGCGCGCGCGCGCGCGCGCGTGTGTGTGTGTGTGTGTATTTTATATATATATAAAAGAGAGAAGTGGGGAGGGAGACAGGCAGAGGATATAGCTCGATGTGAAGGCCTTGGTTTCAATCTCCAGTACCACAAAAGAAATAAACTAAAAAGAAAAAAGAAAGCCTACTTTTCATGTTCTTTTGGTGTCAGCCATCTCACTAAATGTCTTTTAACTTGTTCACAAAAGAAAAGTTGGAAAATGCCTTACCTTTAATTAAAGTATATATTTAAAGTATAATTAAAGTATGTTGCCTTCACTGTGAGAGGAAGAAGAGATATGTCTTTGGATAATGTTGACTTCTGTGTGGCTCAAAAACTTTCTTCAATCATTGATCATGATTCTAAACATCCAACCACTATGAACTGTAACATATTGTTGTTCATCAGCAGACACTTGTGTACCATGGATTTTGCAATTTTAGAGGCTGCATAGAACCAATTCCCTGAGATCACCAAGAGAGGTTTGTAAGGGAGAAGAATGAAGAGTAGGTGATGTGATTTGGAGGAAGCAGGTAACGCAGTCATTACCCAAGGACAGTGATTCCTAACTATTTGATATTTGTGACAGTCACAAAGGCATTAAGAGGTGTTTTTCAAAATAATTGTCTCAGAAAATTGGAAAAAAAAATCCACAATTAACACATTCTTTATTTGATCATGTTTGAAGTACACTCAGACATATTTTTGAGGCACAGTTACTGTGCTTTATTAAATACACTCATTCTTACTGTTTTTGTCATTGTATTTTACTACTAGCTTTTTATTTCCAGCAGTTGTTCTTCACTCTACAGTGTTCCGCCTGATATGTTATATAATATGTGTACATATTTAGTTGTATTTAAAAATAAATTTTTCTTACATTTCAAAATTTGCTGGCCTCTCTTTGTTAAATTTCTGCTATAGGACTTGCTAGTGAATCTCAAATTTCTATGGCTTCAAGATTCATCTGAGTGCTTAGTTTAATGTACAATAAAGTTTTATTTGCAAAAAAGAATGATTTTTGTTTGTAGGTTACTAACATGACATGAATCTCTCTTAATCCAGAATTGGTATTGAGCCTCTCAACGGATCTTTGGTCCCATACTAAGTATTAGGTATTGCACTTGTAAAAAACAAAAGTGTGCATGTGAAATTTTTACTCTTAAGGTGAGGATATCAGACTTTAGCTTATATCACAATTACCTAGAAGAATTCTTAAAACACAGATTGCTGGGTTATCCTGGTAGCTGTACAGGAAGAGCCTACAAAGTAAGTAAAGAAATAGTGCAATTAAAGAATATAGGATTTTCACGCTAACTGTATTAGGTGTGCCTTACTTGTATTTTAAAATGCATATCCAGATAATCACAGCAAGTCCAGATAGTCTACTTTGTTCATATTACTGATATAGTTATGGTGGTTAATTATGATTATAGGCTGTAGGATCATAGGAGCTCTGAAAAAGCACCAATTCTGGGATTTCTGGGGGGGGGAAAGCTGAAATGGCAGTCAACTTCCTTTGCCTGAATCAAAGTCAAATAACAGGTTTAGGCTAATTACTAAAGTCAAAGTCAAATTTTCATACATTCTGCTGAGAACATACAGATATAAATGAGGTAGTTTCCTGTCACCGAGAAGCTGTAAAGGTTTTCAGGAAGATCAGCATAGTGAAATAACTAGAGTGTTAAGTCCTGTGGAAAATATGCGATTTTAGAAGACAGAAAAAACAAAATGATGAGTTGAATCTTGAAAATGTCTTACCTAAACTTACAAACCATGTATGTACTGGAAAGGGTACCCCAGGCAGAGCAAGTAGAGTGAGCCAGCCAGAAAGTAATGAAATACGATGCTTTCGAGTACAGTGTGGCTGAAGAATTTGGCAAATGGTGAGGATAAAGAGATGGACAGGGAACTATGGTAGGACTTGTCATTTAAAAATGATTAGCCAGGGGCTGGGGATTTAACTCAGTGGCCCTGAGTTCGATCCCCAGCACCAAAAAACAAACAACAACAACAAAAATAAATTAGCCTTTGTCGCTGTGTGAATTTGACAAGATTTCAAGTAGGACATAATACCAGATTTTTTATTTTGGAGGATTGTTGTGATGGTAATTTGAGAGAGAAAGCAAAGTAAAATGGTTAGTAACAATGATTAGTCAGTGGTTCTGATATCTCACTTGCTTATATCATGCACCTTGGGAATTTTTCAAAATCCAAATTTGGAAGCGCTGCCTCAAATCTGCTGAATCAGTTTAGAAAGGAGGAGACTAGTATTTGAAATATATAATATTCCTAAGTAAATATCAGGCATTTGGGAACCAGCATTTGGGAGTAATGTTTTAGATGACTGGGGGGCCATCTGAGTTCCCTAAGGGCTCTTTGGCTCCTCTGTATACCTAGTGTCTAAGCACAGAGCATGGTACATGATACATGCTCAAAAATACTTGCTGAATGAAGGAGCGATTCAAGTTATTCTAAGGTTCAAGGAAGGCCACCCATCTAGCTTTTTGGTTTTGTAAATGAACTTATACATGGAAAACATTTAATAAATAGCAGATGATAGTAAGTGCTCAGTATATGTTGAGGAACATTCTCATCTTTACTCATCGTACTGCTTGCTTTCATCATCATGAAAATTGGCATATGCCTGCCCATATCTCCTGAAGTAGGTATGCAGACTGGTTTTACTTTTGAGATCTTTACCACAAAAAGTATATTAAAGAAGAGTAGCAATTAAGTGATGTATCTTAAAACCTATTTTAATTTATTCAAAATATGGCACAAAATGATATAAAAAGTAATTGAACAAAATTTTCTAATATCCAAATAGGAAATTACTGTGGTGATGTTAGACATAAGTAAGCAGCGGGAAAAAAAGTAATTTTTAAAGGATTTGGATAACTGCATAGTATTTAGAGAAAAGTAAACTCCTATAAGACAAGTAAAAGAGGAAACAAATTCTGGGGCAAAAAGTAACCTCTAATAAAACAAATGGTTTATAATGCAGACAAGATTTATAAAAATAGAAATCCATCAGTAAATTTAGCAGATAGTGAAAAAGACTAGATCTGTATATAAGAAAAAAGAACTGTATTTTAAATGTCAGACTGGAGTCAACTTGAATGTTTAGTAGCACATGCAGAAATTGTCTAGCTTCACAAAAATGCAAGGAAATTGGGTCGAGTTAGTAAACAGTCCTATGCAAACAGCAACAGAATGCTTAATCAGGTAAGAGAAAAAACAATTATACTGGAATTGCTTACGGAAATGTGAGATGATGTTACACTAAGTAATGACATTATTATAATTTTGCTGATATTTTAAAGAGATATTTTTGTTTTTTCAAATCCTTTCAAATGTGCTTCAAACATACCAGTCAAAAACTTGGTAAATTCTCTTGTTTTCTTGAAAAGGGATGGAATTAAAAACCTTAGGATTAAACCTTGAGGGTTACCTTTCAGTATTTCTGTCACCGTCATACAATATTCTAGAAGACAGGTCCATTCACTTAAAAACTAGTCTCTGAAATCACCTCAGCTGAGGAGAGTGGATTATTACGTGTATTAGATTAAGGTATAGGTCTAAAATATTTTTAATATAAGAAAGTGTTTTTAATTTGGTCCAATTCAATTTAGAAGAACATTGTAAAAATGAGCACAAACAAAATAAGTTGCTGTGGTTGCCAGACTGATGATGAGCAAATAAATGAATAGTGAACAAAGATGTTGAGAAAGCTGCTCTATATTGATAAAAGTCTAACAGAAGTATTATGGGTCAGGGTTCTCTGAGTCTCTGCATGGTGGTTGGCCATTACCTATTTAAAGCTTGTCTTGCTTTGAAAAAAAACAGCATTGATTGCCATGGTAGCAGGTGCATTTCAACTAGGATTTTGGATTTACAAAGCCAGTTCCAAAAAAGAGCTTGGTCATGAATCCCTCTGAGTAGCTTATAGTCAAGTTCTAAATTCCAAAGCCAGCCCTTATAACTTCCCCTTTATGCCTTTGGATTTGTGAAGTCGAGATTTTTCAGACTTTATAATAATAGTCTAGACTTAGGAATAGTTGGTAATTAGAATGAGTTTCTGAGGGGTATCAGGATAGTCCAACATTAATACTATGAACTCCAGAATCAGACTGCCTAATTTGGAATATGCGTGTAACCTTGAGTTAACTGGCTGTTTAACCTGGGTCCTTACCTGTAACATGGCGATGACAGTGAAGGTTCTATAAACTAGTACTGTAGCTCAAAAATGTTTTAGAAACCTCCATGTACATAGTAAGTATGGTAGTAGGTGTCTGGATTTAGAGGTGCAGGCCAAAATTCTGGCCAACTAAAAAGGAAACATGAATTTTTTTGTAGTTTTCTTTGGCCGAAGACTAAGGCAAGTTGAAACAGTGAGGTACAGTTCTCAACTATCAGCTTGGGAAAAATCAGTAAAATAAAAAAGATCTATAATATATAATATTGCAGAGTGTGTGGGGAAATGAAGATATATAGTAATAGACTGGCAGAGAGAAAAATGGGTGCAGACCTTTTTGCGGACCTGTTATCTATAAAATATTTAAATGGTACATCATGTCTTGAACTTTCACTTATTCTGTAGGAAAACAAAATGAAAAAACAATTTGTACTTTCAAAGCCATCGAGCTTTTTATAATAATAGAGTTGAGGGATTTTTTTTTTAATTTATGCATTAACTTTATTAGAGGTTATGATTTAACTTCATTTGTCAGAGCCACATTTCAAGAATGCTGACAGGCTCTTTTGGGCCAATTAGACAGCATAGATAGACGACTTAAAATGTCTGCAATTATTTTCTTTCCGCAAACCCCCTTTTTTTTTTTCCTCTCTTGAGATACGGTCTTGCTATGTAGTTCAGGTTGGTCTTGAACTCACTGTATAGCTCAGCCTGACCTTGAAGTCATAGCAATCCTCCTGGCTCAGCCTCCCGAGTGCTGCGGTTACAGGCATGTGCCACTAGGCCTGGCTATTTTATGTTCTTAACCTAAAAAATAGCAGGCGTCCTTTTAAAAACAACTATTGCTTATTCACAAACTTTGAATAAGCTTAATAAGACAGTGCTCAAAATGATTTTTCTAAATACATTTTCTAAACAAAATAATTTCAAAATATCACTAGTATTGTGCCTAGTACTGCATGATGAATAATAAAATGATGCAAAAACTATAATACACAATGATGGCACTATTTCGTTAGTTTACTCAGTTTTAGAACAGTTGTGGAAATGGGTAAGTGAACTGTTAAAAAGAACTTTAATTGTACTCTTAACTGAAACAGCACCTTAACAGACAACATTAGCAGAGCTTCATTTGATCTATACTTAAAAACAACATAGATGCAACTGACAATTTAAAGAAATAGAGTGACTTCATTTGCATGCTAAAAACAGCCTTTTTGCTCTACATACCTTTCTTTGTACAGTTTTAACAGTATAGGACTCGTCTCTGGAAAATTATTCTTAATTAATGCTTTAGTTCTGTGGTATAATGCTTTAGTTCTGTGGTATAAAGGGAGCCTTCCTATGAGCAGACAAGAAGCCGAGCAGTTGAGATGCTGAAACTCATAGGATTTTGGAAGTTTTAGCTTTACGTTTGGAAATGTTTTAAGAGCTCCCATACTCATGTGAAGAATATCATACAAATGTCGTCTTTTATTACAGGGTTGGGGCATGGCCTAGTGGTAAAGAGAGTGCTTAGAATTGGTGAGGGCCTGGGGAGCAATCTCCAGCACTGAGGTGGGGTGGGGCAAAACCTTTGTCAGAGGTCTCCTGCTTGCTATCTAGATTTGTTATGTCATAACAGACATAATGATTTTCAGCTTCTTTCTTGTCTAATACAGGTTTGTCGACATTATTTTCTTGAATCTCAGTTTCCTTCAAAAATTCAGACTCATGCTCAAATTCTTATTCTCACAGTCTGTACCAGCTTGAACATACAGTACTGTCCTTGAAACGTTTTATCTGACATCACATTTCTAATGGATTTATCTTGAATCTTATTGCCACACCTTGGGCAACCATTGTTAGCTTCAAAGTTCTGAACAATACAAGTATTTCAAAAGGTATGACATTCAGTCACTATGGTTAGCTTGATCAGATGCTTTAAAAATACTTAACAGATAATAAGGATTTCAGGTTTTTACCAAGCATTTCATCTGGGTAGTCATTTGTCAGTAGCCTAGATTGGTTGAGTAGTTCAGAAAAAAGAGGACAGTAAACTGATTCAAGTAGCATATAAATTTTGAATGATTGTACTAACTAGAGAATTTGAACTAATATCCAGGTTTATCATAAGGTCATTGATCATCACTTTTTGGTGGTTTTATGTGAACTAGATAGCGTTTCCCACAGGTGGCGCTGCTCTTAACCCCAATTTAGGAGGAGAGGAAACGGGATAGAAACAGCATGTAATAGGGCCCATAGGGACCCACTGCATGTCCCCTGCCATGGGCCCCAGGGATGTTGTTATGTATAGTTGAAATAGTTTTTAAAAACTTTTATTATGCTTATTTTTGAAATTCAAATTGAAAACGTTTAATCAATGAGAACAATGAGGCAGTTTTAAGTCACCAAAAAAATATAATTGCAGACTGTTGACACTGTTTCCTTTTCATGTAGCCTCAGTATCTAATTTATGTTTTCAAGAAAATCCTGATTTTTATAGATCAGTACTTAAAGGGATTTTTTTTCATAGCCCACCTTAAATCTCAACGTTCTCAGGTTAAATTGCTGTAGGTGCTTGAATTGAAATTTGTTACTCTAACAAACATTAAATAAGCGTTTAGACTGTAGTATCGCTTTTTGTCAAAATTGCAACTACTAGGCATTTTCATGTTTTTGTACAACATAGCAAAAGCATGTACTTAGAAAACGGTTACTGAAGAAAGTTGCTTCTGTTGATTGTACTTTTCAGCTTTGCGGATCATTTAAAGGGAGGACAGCTTTGAGGCAGAGATACAAAACAGGAGGAGGATTAAGTGAAGTAACTCCCTGATGTGCTGCTAAATGCTCAATAAATTTTAAGGGCTGTTTTCAATGTTTAATAACTAACTCAACAGGATTGAGTTAGGGGCACCAGAGATCGGCTGAGGAGAGGCAGCATTCTCCGCTAAGAGAGAAAACTGTGGAAGAGCAAAGACTTAAAATACCTGAGTTCAAGTCCTCTTTTCTACAAAATTGCTGTTTCTAATCTGCTGTTTCTAACCTAGGATCCGTATTCCTAAAACAGTGATACTATTCATTCAGCCTGTTTAAACAGATTGTTACGGGAGAACTAGGCACCTAGTACAGGGGAGCGCTTGGTTCACTGTAGGCTTTAGTAAACAATAGTTACTTAGGAAGCAGCTAAGAAAAGCCAGATTTAGCCTCACCTGCAGCTGGGTCAGAGGAGTAGATGTTGCTAGGTAGTTAAGGAAAGTAGACAGCTTTGCTTGGTATGATTTAGGAAAATCTGACTTTATTGTTGGAAGAGTTCCTTCAAGATGCATCATTGTATTGACACCTTTATTATGTTTGCCAACCTGTCTCTTGAAATTCTTGGTATTGTGCCACAGCTTTTTTCCTTCCATTACCCCTGCATGTATTTGGTTCCGTACTATGCCAGTATTAGACGAGGGGCTGGATGTTAAG